>JASAND010006820.1:0-127626 GCA_030248195.1 Trissonchulus latispiculum
GTTGACTTCGAAGTTTGTATTTTATACGTGTTTTTGTTCCTACCTCTATTTGTGTACTTGTACTTTATTCATTACCTTATACTCTCACTTTGATTGCTGAATTTTGTTGTATTGTTTAGCCGTACTTATCCTGATGCACTTTTCACCCATCTCTGCATATTGTATTATCTTGTATTCTTATATACTCCTCTTGCTTCCGACGTACTGGTCGTGACACTAGAATCATCATTTTGTAATGCTATTTCTTTATCTTGTCTTTTGTGAGTCGTGCTTGTCTGCTGACTTTATCCTCTTTTGTTTTACATGTCTATTTTCTCCCCCTTCTGTGTGGGGACCACACTCAAAACGAAGGGGCAGTTTTGTAAACGTGTTTGCATTTGCTTAATTCTAAGTTCGGGCTTCTAGATTTTGTGGAATGAATTTAACAATTTCCATTTCACAGTTTCCATGCGCAATTCTGTAAATTTCCATTAGCAATTCTGTAAAATTATTTCTACGTATCTGAAAAGAGGATTGAACTGGGTTACAGATGAATGTTACAGATGAATAGAGAAATATGGTCCAAATAGACAGGAGAAATTAAATACTTGCGAAGTGAAAAGAGGGTACTTATTTCATAAGTTCTTATTTTAGCAACTTAACCATTATTTAACCATGAATTGCGTTATTGTTTATTACCTATATTTAACTTTAAACAAAATGTATAAAACATGGTAAAGGGCAACATTTTATCCATGCTCACTCCTGCCCCCTTCCTAAGTTCCTTATATTTGCTACCCACAGGATTTGTTAGTCTAGAGTATTTGGGTGTGCAGAGCTACATTCTCATGAAACTGGACTGTCAGTGTACGCTGTGTATTTAGGGGTGGTTAAACTCCAGTGTAACTAGACTTCCATTAAGGGGTTTCAAGGCAATTTCTAAAAGTGAACTGAGCACATCTTTTCCTACGACTATTCTGAGGAAGCAGGGAAGTATTCCTATTTTGAGAATTTAGATTTTTATACTGAGTCTAGGTGGAAACATAAAATGTAGTTTTGCAGTGAAGTCTTTCGGATTTTTTGTATTTTTCTATTTGGCCAGAAGGCAGACGTACTGTTACATAAACATTGCTTAATCGTTATCGTTTCTATTGTATTTGTCGGGTTAAAACCCACTTGGGTTTTAACCCATTTGATTCAGGTTATGTTTTTTTATTATATGGCATCTGGAATAAAGATTGGGTTAAGGATGTCTGGATAAGTGATCGGGAATCGGACGTGTGTAACTGCTTTGACACTCGGGGCCACTCTGACAAGAGAAAACTGGAGGAGAAGGGGAGAAGCCAAAAAGCGGCCGTACAGTTCGGAAGACGAGGTAACACTGAAGTTGAAAGTGAGTCTTCCTGCCAATGATCACAATTTCGGCAATCATTGTCTTGATTGGCCGAAATTGTCTTTGCGCAAAAAGGGCGCGCACTAAATGATTCTGATTGGGTCAAATTGGCTGTAGTCATAACGTGGTATTTGACGGGCTTTGAAGGGTTTACACAGCGGGGAAAGGGCAATTAAACTAATCCCTTTTCCCTATTGTAAAATTAGGAGAAAGATAAAAATCGGAATAACACGTAAGGCAAACGCACTCAGGCGAGAAATTGACACTACGTCAATTTCTCGCTATAATGGAAAAAACAAGACGTAACATAAAACCCGGACCGGAGGGTCCCCTAGTTAAGATCAAAGACTGCTGCTTAGGTGGGTACGTAAGTAACTAACCTAAACAATTACAAATGACAATACAATACAACACAACAAGTTCTAGTTAAAACATGAATTCAAAATTAAAAGTTTCTTCAAAAGTTAAAATCACCTCTTTTCTTTTGGCCTTAGAGTCTCAGCTTAACTGGACTCAAAGAGTGCAAAATTTGTACTGTAACTGTAGTCAACAAAAGAAATCCTTGCTAGGGACCAATTTGTAACAGAAATTTGCAATGAAAGGCACATTAAAGCTCCCCATTAGTTAGGTGGGAACGTACAAAAACATAGAGAAAACTTTAAGAGGAAGAAGTGAAAAATAATGGCTAAATCACCTGCTTGACAACAGTGAAACGAGCCGAAAGCCGAGCTTCCCTTTTGCTTAAAACAACATTAATTACATTAATTTATATCCCATATAATTAACTAGCCAGTTTGTAAACGAGAATGACCGAATGTAAACTTTGATTAGAATTAAACCGAACAGAACCATTGATAACAGCTGAACTTTAATGGAGGAGCCAAGCTCTCCCAGTTATGCTATAAAATCAAACGTAAAACAAAATCGAACCACAGAAGCATTAATAATTTTTAGCTAGACTTGAAGAGAAGGTGTGCTGCATTTTATAAAAGTTTGAACTTGATTACTAATGTCAAGAGTACATAATAGAATAAGAGTATGAAACTCTTACGCTACTATGTACTAAACATGCTTGACATGCTCGGGTCGCTAACTCGCGACCCCCCTCCCCGAAAGTCTCGGGGGGTCCCACCCTACACTAATTACATGCTTTCATACAAGTGTGTGTCTGCTCGCTGATTCGCTAATTAGCTTAGGCTTACGATAGGCATTTTATTAGTAATTTTTAATTAATTAATTATAACTTTAATTAGGTTAATGTAATTAAAAAACTAATTCGACAACTTTGTAGCAGTTTTTCTGCTCTTTCCAACGATATAAAAATTGCTGCAGACTATATTCCTACGAATTTTTGTTTTGTGCAACAATTTTTACATCGTTGGAAAGAGCAGAAAAAATGCTACAAAGTTGTCGAATTAGTTTTTTAATTACATTAACCTAATTAAAGTTATAATTAATTAATTAAAAATTCCTAATAAAATGCCTATCGTAAGCCTAAGCTAATTAGCGAATCAGCGAGCAGACACACACTTGTATGAAAGCATGTAATTAGTGTAGGGTGGGACCCCCCACCGAGACTTTCGGGGGGGGGGTCCCGAGTTAGCGACCCGAGCATGTCAAGCATGTTTAGTACATAGTAAACATACTGTTCAGTTTCATACTCTTATTCTATTATGTACTCTTGCTAATGTTAATCAGTACGAAACTTTAATTAGAGATACTGTGGCTAACCAATTCTGGAGGTCAAGTCAAACTTCCATCTGTGACCGGAAAATCGACTTGCAGAATGAAAATGCGGGTAAATATTGTTAGATATTTGGAAGGAGCAAAGCGTGCTGATTCTAATGATATAAAATTCATACCAATTAATTATGTTAATTAACTAGCAATTACCAAAAACTACCAATGCTAACGAGACTTCAACTTTTGCTCGAAATCTTAGTCTGTGGTTGAAAAATGGGTTACAGAATTAAAATGAATCACAGGACGTGCTGTAAATTTTAGCTAGATCGCGAGAGCAGGTCCTAATCTATTCAATTATAACAAATTTTGATTAACCTTCGATGTTCGAATATTGGCCTCTTTTCATGGCAATGTTGGAATGTTTTGGCCATATCAGCAAAATCCCTCTAATTACCTTAATTTAGTGAGTGGTTAGCGCACATCACTGACCATTGACAGTCGTTCGACACCTGCCAATCTGCCTGGGGAGCGGCACCCAACGGGCCATCTACCTAGCTGTTCCGTAACAGCCTAATTAATGAAAATAAGTGCTAGCTCAAAGCAACCCAACTTCAGTCAAACTTCCATAATAATAATAATAATTATTTATATTAATATATTTATATATACTTATATATTTATCATTTATAATTTATATTTATCATAATATTATAATAATAATTAATAATCCATAATAATTTTCCCTTAAATTCATGTTTTAACCATGGCACATGTATCTTTACAAAACAATGAAGAATACTGTCAAATCGTTCATTCCAACACACTTTCCATTCCATCTCCATTTTCCAGCAGAATCCAGATTCGAAACACCATACTAAGCAAAACTGTTCATCACAGAATTAACCCTTTTAGTTGCGTCCTAAATGTCCTGAATTGGGTTCATTGGTTGGCACGCCGGCCGGTTTGAATGGAAACATGAATATTATGTTTTACTAAGCAAATTCATATGAAAAAATCTCTTTTTTATTACAAATATTTTGTTTTTTAATTTCTAAGCAAATACAATTATAATTCGCTAATCATAAAACCTTTCGCAGTCTTGGTTATTAATCTTTGAGTTTGAATTTTTTGAATATTCCGTCTGATGTAAACTTGTGCCTTAAATTTTAATATACTTCAAAACGTTACTGGTAAAACCATCATTTTCAAGGAAATTATTAAGTTTTGAATAAAGAATAAATGTGCTATTGTAATTTTGACATTTTAACACCATTATTGTTGCTTGTGGCATGAGCTTAGCTCTTACAGAAGACTAGAACTTCCTCTAATCTCACTTGCTCTTCAGACAATGAAAGTCGTTCCGCTTGAGCTGCATTAACCTATTGACAACAGCTAACCTTTACAAACAACAAACAATTAATTGAGGCTGATCCACCTCTTCCTTAAACACTGTGCTTTCTGTTAATCGCATACACAAAACACAAAGGAAAGCTTCTTTCTTTCTGCATGATAGCCAAATGGGGGCGCCAACTAAATACTACCTAAAGGAGAGGGAATCCTGTTTCACTGATCGCGGACATTCAATGAATTTGAGGTTTGCTACCACTATCCTAGTTTGCTTCTCAGTTGTGACTCAGGCATCATGGCTAACGACGCTAGTCAATCCAATTCTAAAAATCGAAGGTTCAGTCGCGTACGTTTGTCTCAATATTCGACGAAGGTTTGGAGAGAGCACTTCTGCTACTGATCCTGAACATAATCCTAATTGTCGTCGGTACAATCTTCAGCTGGAAAGAAAGTGATTAATTTAAACGTTCGGTTCATCCGTTTGAAAAACTACAGCTGTGTTGTATTTGTTTGCATTGAATCAATGTGCTGTAACTCATCTAAATAAAATTATGGTGATCTAATGTGATCTGACTTCGTCGCCTGAGAACGTTTGGCACATCTAACGTATCGAGGATTCCGATTTCAGGAGTATTCCTGTCAACGGTAACGGGAAATGTGAAACTAAAATTAAGCAGGAATCCACCACCCCAATCTTCCATCACATTATTACATTCCGCAGCATACATACTAGGTATCCTTTACACAATTATTGTAGTTAGCGGTTGTAGTATTCTCAAGGGTGTTTGACCCAAGTAGCCCCTCCTTAACACTTTTGATTCAGTGATCAATTTATTCTAGTCTATGAGCGATTTCTATTGATTTGAAATCTTTATTTAAATTTTTAATATTTATGATTTGGAAATTCTGAAAAGATTATTTTAGCCAACTGATACGTACTTGTGTCCCTTGGTGATAAAGTGAAATTTATTGATAACCTGTCAAGATTCACCGACCCAACAACTATAGCCTTCAGGGGTCAATACTGCGAGCGCTACGGACTGCATCTGAACCAAAGCGGTGTTGTATTCATTTGTCAGGCCTTTCTATAGTAGGTAAATTTAGGTGTCCATTTCAGTTTCAGTTGATTCAGTGATCAATTTATTCCAGTTTATGCGCGAATTCTGTTTTTTTTCCGGCCACCTCACCCCAGCTGGTGTTCCGGTTAGGGGTAGTGTCTGCTCAGTTGACAATTTTAACTGGGGCGGGGAAGCTGACACTGAATAACTGCAACTGCAATTATCTGAGGTGTACTCCAGGGCTGTCAGTACGTCCATTACTTTTACCGTACTGAAGGTATTGTGGCAGCGCTCACCAGAACAGCGGCCGCCCCTTGCACATGCTCGGTAAATTGCCGGAAGGAGGGAATTCAAGGTTTCCCCTGATTGGTATATACGGCACCTGCTGGCGCCGGCGCGAACTGTCTGGATAGATCTATCGTTTGATTAAGGATGCCAAGGATCCCAAATTTCTTGATTGTGGCCGAATTCTGCATAGGTGTCTCATCCAGCTATGCTAGGCCTGTGCAGGTGAGTATACATTAAATAGAAAAAAGTGGATACATACTGACCAGAAAGTAACGAATATGGTGGTAAGTATCATGTTATTTACTTTCTCCAGCCTCTGTCCTCACTAACTTTCTGTCTACTCAGTCATCTCTTAATCTTAATCAAACAAATACATTAAACCGGACTATTCATTTCAAAATCACGTCCTCATACGTTAACATAGGGTTGGATTCTGAGAGGGCTTGTCCCCAAAATTTTTTGAGGAGGCTTGTACCTTGAACAAAAATTTTTAAGGGGCTTGTACCTCAAGAATATATTTGTAAAATGTTTCGAAATATTAACGCTGATTTTATTAAAATTTGCAATTTTTTATCAAAATTTGCAAAATATTTTCCATTTTTAGAAAAAAATTGAAAATGTTGTCCGATTTTTTCCAAAAATTAAACGTTATAGCTAAAAAATTCCGGAGAAGCCGGAAATGTTTTGAGATTTTACTGTAAAAACTAATTTTTTCCGGCTATTTTTGGCTATCCCTTGGCCATTTTTTCGTTACCCCTTGTGCCCGACGGCTGTAGGGCTTGTACCTTGTCCGGGTTGGGCGGGGCTTGGACCCCCCAGACCCCCCGCGTTAACCTATGCATGTCCTTGACCAAGAAACAGGAACAGTCACCGAAGGACCTTTTTCACCTGCAATGACCATCCGTGCATCCCGTCAAATCTCGGAAAAGTTGAATGATCAGACCAGTGCACACGTCCATTTCTATTGATTTGAAATCGTTATTTAAATTTTTAATATTTTTGATTTGGAAATTTTGAAAAATTTGTTTTCGCCAACAGATACGAACTTGTGTCCCATATGCTCACTTAAAACCGCGAGTTTGGTGATAAAGTGAAATTTCTTGATAACCTTTCAAGATTCACCGACCCAACACCTATGGCACTACTACGCGCGCTATGGACTGCATCTGAACCAAAGCGGTGTTGTATTCATTTGTCAGGCCTTTCTATAGCAGGTCATTTAGGTGTACATTTCAGTACCTGAAAGCGAGCTGAAAAAGATTTATGAAATACTTTAACTTTCACAACACAACAGTCAGATACGGTAATGCAAATTAGTTATAAAAACGTGAAAGCGAAAATGTCAAACCATATTTTTCAAATACTAACGTTCGTCTTAACTATTTAATATCACTACGTGCGGAATAGTGCATGAGTTTAACCACTTAAATATTTGCATTTATTTAAGAAACATAGTAGTTTTCACTCTCCCCTATATTTTAGTTTTTCTAGTGCTTTTTAATTCAAACCTGTACTCTAACTTTACTCTGTGACATTACTCGTTCAGGCAGCTTTGTGACTGACAGTTGTTAGACTGATATAAGTATGCAAATTAGCTTGAGTTAACAAGGCGTTGTTTTGTCTGTTCACATGATTGTGCTGTGGAGTAAAGTCTGTTGTTTAGTATACAACCGTAGCATACTAACCAAACGTTTAAATCTATTATCTTTCCTGTAACTTTTTCTTTTATTTTTATGAATCTGCTTAAACTGTTTTAAATTGTTTTAATAGCTGTATTCGTCTTTTGCTTGATGTGTTTACTTTTGCATAAATTTTTGCTCGAGGCATCAGTTAGATGATTCCCGATTCCTTTAACTTTTCCCAGATTTCAGCCACTTAATTTACACATGAATCACGGGATTAAGGAGTTCAGTTCAGCCTTGGATTCCGTCGGCTGTGCCAAGACATTCCCAAACCTCATTGAAATGGTAATGCCATGTTGCCGAATTAGGATTTGCTCTTTGTATCCCCTTGTGATCAAGATGAAGAATTAGACGATGTTGGTGAGCAACTGTGTCTAATAATGGAATGTCGAATAGCATCTAAATAAATTGAGAGGATTTTAAAAAGGTCATGGGATCAACGCCAAAGCTATATACAGTTAAGAGGGGGTGCATTTTCTGGTCATTTTTTTCGACTTTCTCCGATCTCGCTGATTTTTACATATTTTATTGTGCAAAGGGTATATTTTAACAAGACGTAGGCTAAAGTTATGTTAACGTTAAGTTTTAGTTAAAGTCGTAAGTCTTAGGATTATCGAATAGTTTCACCTCATATTTGAGATCTCATGTGTTAAACATAGAAAATTAGAAAAGTTGTCAGTTTTTCGCGTGCGCCAGAGAAATCTCACGAAGGGCAAAATGGATCCGTCCAAGCGTTATATCATATTAGTTCCATGTTTCCGAACAGTGAATTGTAGGAATCGGATTTTAAATTAGGTTTTTAAAAAGTTAAACTTAAGATTAAAATCATGTACCAATTTAAATCAGTCAGTTTCATAGCAGCTCAGGCACAGGTGGCTTCGTTGTAAATCCCTGAAGTTTGAAACAAGTAGTAAGTCAATAACCTATTTACGGCTGCTTCGTTGCTGACTGTCACTTCCATCTCTTCAAAAATGTTTGAGAACACCTTCATATTTATGTCGTAGCCACATAGTGTAATTGGGCACTTCATGAAGTGTCAGGTAATTACTGACTTTTCATGAAGTGTCAGACACATTGTGTAATAGTTTGTTGAACACCTTTATTATACTACCTGTTAGGTCATTCCTGACCTTTTATGAAGTGCCAGTGCCGCAATTGACACATTGCTTAATCCTTCAGTACAATTATTTTAAGCATATTTCCCATTATTTGTGACGTAATGGACACAGTCATAACAGTCAAACTGAAGTAGGCTGTTATTTTCAGAAAACTTTTCACCTTAGTAATTACGTGAACGTGAAAAACTTCCAAGGTAATTGGTAACAATTTTAAAATAATCGAATTGATACGAATTATGACAAACTAAACGAATTAATAAGAAAACCGATCCACAGAAATTGTGCTATCAATGAGGAACTTTTGCAAATGAAAAACCAATGCAAAATGAGTAATTTTATGAAGGAAATAGCGTAAAATAAATCCTGCTCAGATTCCACTCAAAGCATAATCCGTTTATTGGTTTAACTTAGCTATGAATAAAGTAGTTAAATTATGTCAATTCAAATATAGTCTTTCTTTATTTTAAAGCGTTGACAATTACCTAGCAACCTTAAGACAACGTCATAATCTAATTTCTTAAACAAATATTGTATTTCTACTTTGACTGCAACGGAAAATATTTTCAAATTAAGCATATTGTGGTATGGACTAGTCTAGTTTGGCCCAACTGTCACTTAAAACTGCTAATCCCCGCCCACTTTACTCAAGGAAGGGAGAAAGTCTTACGGTAGAGCTTATAGCTTGTTAATAAGCAGTGAGAGGAGGGGATTGTTTATAAAACTTAGTACATTTCTGTTTACAATGACGAATTTTTTTATTTAAAATTAATTTAATTAAACTGATAATCTCTATATAAAACTCATATATTCACTGTAAAAATAAAATTAACTGGAAATTAAATTTAATGTAATTGGAGATTACATGTAATAACATGAAAAAGGAAGGTTATACTATTAACAAAATTATAATTCAAATTTTACACAAATTTAAAACCTATAACATTTCTTAAATTTTATATAGTATACGATTTTTAACTTCGCTGATTTCATACAATTCATACGAATATGAAATATACAATAACAGTTAACATACGCATGCAAACATTTCTGCGCTTTTCAAATTTAATTGGTCATGTGGCGTTGTGTAAAACAACGAATGATAGTTATTGGCCAATTAAGAGTTGGGCCAAGTCATACCAAACATGTAGGATTTCATTATATGTCAGCTGAGGCACTGGCACTATGACATTGTATGCTTTCTCACTTGCATAGGATATAATCTCAATTACCTGTAGATCCTTTTCACTAATTTCTACCTTTGTTGGCTTGTTTGCCATCTTCTCACCATATGCACATTTGATACTACCAGCAGGACCTTCCAAGGATCAGTTTGGGATCCATGATAAAGCTTGTTCCTTATGCAGCTGAGATATTATCGCCTACTAGTTTAAGCCGAGCTGTCCCATGAGCTGTCCGCGTAGAACAGTACACTTTGGTCTAATATGCTATCCAAGTTATGTTTAAAAAGCATATTTGTTTACAGCATATGTTGCTTAATGATAATAACATGCTTTAACCATTTGTTTACTGTTTAATTATCTTTGTGTTTTGTTTTGAACTGATCCTGATGTATATGCTTCTAATTATAATAAGGTGTCGTTGTCGATTTAAAAATGCAGAAGATTATAATTTATTGTCTTGATGTTCGATATAATTTGTTGTAAGTCTTTAATAAGCTGTAACTATTAGATTTCAGCTAGGAAGTTATTTAAAAGAAATGCTTTAGTTGATAATTATGGGGTGGAAAAATAATAAATAAGTCTGAAGCTACAAAGGAAGAGATAATGTTATTTAATGTGAAGATATTATCTTTGAATTGAAACTCATGGAATATCAAATTCGATGTAAACTTGAAATTCTAAAGCTTTGCGTCATTTTGTGTGGCTGGTTTGCAAATCAGATCAAGCAAACTCTTGATGAGATTGCTAGTTTGTTTAGCTAAAAGGTGCAGTTGAGTTTAGTGTACTGCTTTCCTTTGGCCCAGATTAATGCTAAAACCAAGTTTACCTACATTAACAGTACATAATAACTAAGAGTGTGATAAGTGTTACACTCTTAGTTATCAGCTGGCAGACATCATCTGCACAATAACGGCCGATTCCCTCAGCTTCATTTCAAACATGTTTGCCCGTTACGCTTGCATGTTGTAGCTACAAGCGGGCACAACGCCACCACAGAATAGTACTGCTGCCTGCGAAATTCAATACTCAAGCATGGACATTTGTATACTGGGTACTCAGTTGGGGGGGGGGGGTTCAGCAGTTAATGTGCAGGAGATGTCTGCCACATGACATTTGTCACGCTCTTAGTTATTACGTCACACTCTTTGCCTATATCAAGACGATTATACTTGAACAAATCGTCTACACCATTCGAAACCTCTATCAAATAGCAAAAATCAAGGACCCTTTTTAATTACTCTGAAATCGCTCTTCGTTATAGAGAAGTTAGCTAAAATTCTCCACAATGCAAAAACTACATTTTGTATGACAGTGGACTTCTGGATAGCAATTGGATAATGACCATGCCTTCGACAATTGGCCTCTGTGAGGCCTTCAAATCGACACCCTTAGTTTAATTTTCCGGCTTGCTTAGCTTAAGTAGTAATGCATGATTTGATATCTGCAAAAATGACAATTTTTGGACGCGAAACTAAGAAAGTTGACTAGATCTCACAACAGAAAAAAGCCAGAAAGTAGCTTTAAATAGCAAAAAATGTAGAGCACAACGAGATCTTTAGAATGAATATATTTGTAATGTGTAATGGCTGTCAAACTGGCAAAAACCGGCAAAAACTACCCTGAACGCAAATGTCGACGTTTTGAAAAGTTATTGCGCGGGGGGTTTCAGAACTAAAAAATAAGTAAAGTTTTTCTAATTTCATCTTGATTTGAGCCGTCAACCAATAATACGTGCTCGAAACGTATCACCACCTTAAATATTTCAATGGTCAATCAAACCTTGACTAGTGTCATGAATAACTAACCAATATCAGTAATTTCTTGTAATTTAGTTTTATGCTATTAACATAAGCCTTTCGTTAAGTGACGTCTATTTTCAAGAAGCTCGGGAAATAAACTAGAATAGGAAGTAATTTGTTGATATTTGCAAGTTAATCTTTATCCCACGCACATCAACACTTGAATTTAGAAAGTGTATGGAAATGTTTTTTCCAGCAAAGTTAACAGCAGCAGTTGCTACTTTGCATTTAGCTTGCTGTGTCAGAAACAGTTTCCATTTGGAGGATGTTGTGGCTTCAGCGTTGGTTTTGGAGTTGACACTTCTAGTTTCCGTCCTGCGTGGCCTTCAACCGGTGAGACTCCTGAAGGTGAACTATCCGTTAGTTATTTACTGAGGACATTATTCGTCCTTGTGGTAATTAAGATTTGTTCGTCACACTTTTAAGTGCCTTTGAGATGAATTTTGAGTGGCAGGATTCAATCAACTTGAGTTATTAAGTCGAAAATTACTATAATTAATTTACTTAATTAATTAATTAATTAATTTCGAAAATTACTAATTACAAATTACTCATAGTTGTTTTAAGTATTCATGTCCTGAGGTGTAGTATAATGATGAATGCACTTAAATTAGAGTGACACTTTCAAACAGTGATAACATTACAAGTCGTTAAGACAAATTAAAGCTTTTGAAATAGTTGAATAGTTCTAATAGTTGAATCTGATCGCATTTTTTGAATTTGATTGGTTACGTCCGAATTTGAAATATTATTAATTGGCTTATGAATATATGAAAAGGATTAGAAGGTTTGTTTTTTAAGAGTTGTAAGGGCATTTCATAAAAGACGGTGGCAAATAAAAGGGATGTGAAAAATTGGGAGGCGACATGAAATAATCTATTACTGACTCGGAACTGCCAGTCCGATTGATGTCAAAGTCAATTAAAGGATGACTTTGGATTAAGATTAAATTGCAGGCTCATTTTGAAATTAATTTTTCAATTTTGAAGCACCACTTTCTAACATTTAAACCACTACAATGATTCAAACTGTTCACTTACTGACAAGTTCCAGTATTCGCTTATGTTTGAGAATTGCATATAATTTAGGTTTTAGATTCTTAATTTACCTATGGAAACTCAACCTGGCTCAGGGAGACGAGATGTTTTTTTCGGGCAGATCATCAGCCGTGTGAAAGTCACCTACCAGAAAGGAGCCTGTTACGTCAGTTCGGAAATATTGCCCTGCGAACCGTTCATCCGGGTGCCCCCGTGCCTTTTCATTTGTTGACCCCTCAAAGACAAGCTGATTTCTAATTCGCTAATGCGGTGGAATTTAGTTGTATTTACAAATGGGGCGGTCCAACGTCCACCGGAATCGACATACCCGTCCTATTTAGGAAATTATGTATCTTTCAAATTAACTTGGCACACCGTGTGTTGAATCTACGTATAATTTGCCGATTTTTCTGATGCAGATTGTTAGCCGAATATATGCCAATCAACGTTTCGTAAAGGTTACTTAGTTTTCTTGCCGGACTATCTTCTTCGAGTAAAGAAGAAAAAGTTTACATTGAAATCGTGAACTACGTCAAATGTTACGCTAACTTTGATTTGAAGAGTGCTGTACGCAAAAACACTTTTGATTTTACGTATATTGGAAAAATTTTACGAAGAATAATTATTACCCTAGGTTACAACAAGTTTACTTTACGTGGAAACTGAGTTACTACAAGAATTAAAGCACTTGTCCACAAAATTTTACCATAAAAATTGTAGAAATTGTTATAAACAACTGCCATAGACAAAGAAATTTGGGGAATGTGTCAACAATAAAAGCGCATAGGCGCTTGTGTTGCATTATTTGGAGTACGCACGTTCATCATGTGTTGCATTATTCAGCTTTGATAGGCATATTTTCATATTCACTATTTAATCCTTATAATTGCTGTTTTTATAGAGTGGTATGTATGTATGTATGTTGCTTCAGTACTGATAATGATCTTTTCTCAGACGAGGAGAATAGTAATTTCGATCTGTGCTTTCATATCGTATACTATACATACAATAACTAAAATGTTTGGAATGTTATCGACAAAAGAAGACTTTTTCGTCTGTTCGATTACTTTTGCAAAAAATTTCAAAATTATTTGCTTTGAAGAAAGTATGTAATCCTTTTTGAATGTTTCCCGCCAACAAATATGCTAAAATGGATTTGTTTTTCGTAGTTTCATATGTATAAACAAGTAATCATAATTTTCGGAAAACAATTGGTTACATAATTATTTAGTCAAACAAATAATATATTTGTGTTTTCAGACGACGCCTGGGCCAGCTACAGAGAATCTACATTTTTCCAATTTGACGAACAGTTCAACACCACTTCATCGCGAAGACAATATCCAGTTAGTAATGATTCAGGTATCGTATATGATACGATACGTATATGATATCATCGTATATGATCGATCCCGGGGCCAGTGGAAATGGTAACAGTAATCCGCGGTGCCGTCCTCCTGTGTGGCTGCCACCGTTCCTTGCTCCCCCATTGATGTGGTCAATTCTTGACTTTCGAGAAGTTCCACCTAATTCAATTGTTGCGTTGAAATTTCGAAATGGCTTAGCTAGTCTGTACACTACTCGTTTTCTGACAAAGGTGCATACTTCTAGCATTGATGGAACATCAGCGGACGTGTTTTGTCTGGGAGAATTCACCGCTGCACCATCGATTGTTCCCGTTCCTTCTCGATTGATTTTTTACTGGTTGTCTGTCGATGCCCCCCCCCGAACCATATCACTTAATGATGTGATGGTTCAAGTTAGTTTGGGCCCGAATAATGCCATTGGTCGGGATCCGGTGGTTGGAGTGCCTGTTGATTTTTGCCATTTTCTGGATGCCTTATCGCGTTCTCATTTACACGTCAATTGAACATTGCTCAGACAATCGAAGTTTTAGCTTTTAACATCGTTAATGAAATACAGGATGCATTTATATGTGTACGAGATGCCTATGGTCGACTCGACATGTTATCTTTCAATGTCAGAACATCAAAGAAGAATTGTCCAACAAGAGTTTTCCGTGATTATTAAAATGACTGATATTTAGCTAAAAATGCTTACTGATGCATTATATATTTATTTTATAATTAAATATACGCCATCATTTTACTTGTGCATAATGAATTTCACTGAAAGCATAACAAACACTTATATTTCAATACAAGGCATACAAATTGCTCTTGCAATTAGATCATTAGTAGTTTTAGTGGTTAGGCGACGGCAAGACTCAATCGTAGCCAATGGGTCGTTTGTGCTGTTCATTTGCTCTAAAAAGGCAGTCACTAGTCCAGAATAATATAATAGTACAGCACCAGGCTTAGGTGTACGAGCGCGAGATCCAGCAGTACAGGCTCTAATGTCATAGTCTGTTAGGACTAATCCAATTTCTCCAACATTGAGTAAAAAGGAAACAGTTTGGTTAGGAAGAAAATCACCATCCCGTTTTAGCTAGATATAACCAAAACTTCTGAAGGTAGAATAGAATTCACGTTTAAACCTTGTCGGGGTCGAAATTTCTGACCGAGGGTTGACGTGCTGAGCATTAGCAGCCGTCTCTGGGAGCGAATCCGGGTTGGTTTTAGGGATTCTTTGCTGCACCAGCTGATTTGTACATCAAGCTTTCGGGATCAGCTGAATGTGAAGCTGAAGCTGAATGTAGTAACCAAGCTGCAACATAGGCATTATCCACTGTGGAGCTTACGTAGTTTGATGAGCCAGCAATCGGTGCAATGGAATGCTGCAGGCTAATTTAATTAACTTTAATAAAGGAATCGGGAAGAAGTAGTTTATTTCTAAGAAAAACAGTATTAAAATCTTAAATCGTATCTTAAATTTAATTGAGTCCTACGGTCAGTGCGATTTTATCGATTACGATTTGTCCCAATTGCAAAATTAGTTTGAGTAAAATTCTGAGTTTTTACCTTGCACCCCATGTTTTCAAGAAAAGCAGAGACCAGTTTCCTGTAGTTTGAAGGACGGAGACTGGAGACTGATGTGTGTGCATAAAAAATTTGTAGTTTGGGACAAAAGAAATCTTGTGAATATGTGCAGTGCGCACGTTCAATTGTATTCTTGAGTCATAGCATTGGTTTAAAAGATATTTGAATCGTATATTATATATTATTATTTTTAGATGAACTGGCTCAACATGAAATGTACTCTTCCTGACGTTCAGGATGTTGCCGTTCACTACGCAGATCGCGAATTTCGATCTTCTAACAATATTTTCAAGTTTCTTGAAAGGACGTCTACTCCTGGCCCGTTCTGATGGCTGCTGTGTTTCAAGCGACCGAGTAAGTTACGTGTCTTCCCGCGATTGCCTTCATTAAGCAGTTCTGTGGAGATGCGAATCATCCAGCTTCTGCCTTCTGAATTTTCGATGAATCCCGCTTTCATCAAGATTAGGTCTCCTCATAACCTCATTTCAAAGGTGCCCTGTACTAATTCTGTGACTGTTTCCTTCAAGTGCTTTGAATCAGAAGCACTAAAAACTTTCTTCAGATTTGAACTATCGTATTCTGCTTTGCCAAAAAGTGCCGGATGCTCATGCAGATATGAATGCTGCAGCCTTTTTTGCCCAGAGTTGCGAAAAGGTCTGTCTGCCTAAGGCGTGTTGGACCATCTCGTCACTACAAATAACTTTGGATTTTTGTCAGAACCGGTTGCTTCAGATAAGTCTGGGGTCGGACGTCTTATTTGGACCTTCAGCAGCTGTCGACTTCGATGGGTGGGACACCAGGACGATTTGAAGGGATTCTAACCCCATGGACTTATGCGGCCCAACCTCTGACCGGAATTCCTCTCCATACTGAGGATTTCCTTTTTCCGTCTCCTAACGTTTGTTACAAAGGAACCAAAGTAAGCGTGGGGCCGTACGGTCCGAACTTGGAAAGTTGTTGGGTTTGCTGAGTGGACTGAACTCAATAGAATTCGGATGCCCCTTAGAGGCGATGCGTAGCAAAATTCTTTTCCTTCCCCCGGGTTCCTGTACTCTGTGGGAGTTTCTGATTCAGCAACGTGGTGATATTGTCCTCACTCTACCCATGAGTGCTCACCAGGTTGCTAACTTGGACTTTGAATTTCTGGGCAGTGAACTTCTTCAGTCCACATTACCTCCAAAACTCCCAGTCATTCACTTCCATTCATCTGGACTGCATCAGCAAGGAACACCTGACATCGGACGATGAAGAATGGTTCTGTTTTCCAGATTCCGAAGCGGACGTAGCTAGGGAGTCATTTTCTAAGCTGGAAAATACAATTCCAGCTCCTAAGCGTAAGGAGTCTTTCCAGTGTGATGACTGTGCCAAGAACATTGCGACCCGATTCAACCTGGATTACCGTCGCGCCAATGTCCCGTCGAGAACACGAAAGATTCCTCATCTGATATTCACTGCAACGACTGTGGCTTCCCCTTTTCCAATACCCACAAGCTTTATGAGCACATATGCAACAGCCATGTTCACGAATTCAGTTCATGAATGCTGTGCCTGTGGAAAGGTTCTTGCATCCCGTGGAGCGTTGCATGACCACTGCACAACATACTGCCTGAAAAAAAGGCATTCCCAATTTTTGGCCGGTTTACTTTCTTATCTCTTCCGGCATTAAAATTTTTCTAAAAAACTCACTATTCTCGAAACTTCTACACAAAAAAGTAGTAATAATACGTAAGACTAATACCAGTTGTAGTTTTTGATTAGATATGCTGCTACTTTTGTTCTGGAATAACAAAATGTCGTTATTGCCATTTCTAGCCAGTTAATTTAAGTCAGGTTCTGTTCAAGTTCAGTCTGTAATAATGACCTCAACTAAGTCCAGGTTTCACTTCATGTCTATGACTGTATGCAAAGAAGTCGAAATTGGTAAAATTAGATTACATAATGGCCGGTAAGGTTGTAAAATCAACCTTACCAAGCTGACATTCAATACGAAGCTGGCTTACAACAAATATTCGCAAATGGCAATAATGAGCATTTGTAACAAAGTGACTGAAATCCAGGGGCAAAACTCGTTGCTACACAGAGAGGCAGACAGCGAGAAGATGCTGGGATCTACTCTTAGGTCTAAGGATCAAGCTAGCCTAGTGTGGGTCTAACCTAATCCAGACGGTTCGCCTGTTGGGTACGTGAGTTCACTAGTGCCTCAGGGAAGTAGTTATCAAGGGGACAGTTACGATGTTTAACTGCCACCCACGGATCGGTACCAGGGGTTACTGCACAAACAAATAGAACCTTGAAGTCGGAACAACCGTCGCACTCGAAAATGCAAGACCAAGGCTCCGTATGAGGGCTTCCTTCGGGTTCACTATCAACGGTCCAAGCCTCAATCTCAGCGCGATTTCACGGCTGAGAACAGTTGCAATAGAATGTGACCTCTGAATGCTCAGGCTCAACTAGAGAACTACCCTCGTGAACTAGGAAAAGTATGCTAAAACTGTACTGGTTGTGACACTCAGGACACTGATGAAATGGCAGATTCAGTTGGTTCTTAGGCTCACTAATATCACTAAGATTTCCTTCGTCGTCAGCGTCACCGTAGACAAACTCGATGGGCTCCAGGCTGATCTATTTTTCCAGATTTCGTCGACTCAGCGGTTTCCTATCCAACCTAGTGTCAGCTACAACGACTTAAGCTCTGATCCTAAGTTACTATTTACTGTGACAAATTACCTTGATTATCAAACAATACACACGCAGACAAGATCAAGTACACAACAAATCTATTGCAAGAACTGATACAAGAGGAATCCGTTCACCGCCTAACCACTAAACCCAAAACTATGATCAATCACAGGTCCCTACTCCGAAATCTTAGCAAGAGTAGAACTAGAGCTGAAACCTAATAAAATTTTGGTTAGATTAGTATTTTAGCCTACTGGTTGCCACACACACGCACGCAAGCACACTCACCTAAACAGTACTCGTTACACTCAGACTGCGAACTGATTCGTAGTCACACAATGATTTGATTTTCGGGGTCGAGGGGGAAGTTCCCTATATGCTCCCTATATGTACCTGAAAAGTGTGCACAAGTCCACCCGTTCCCGGTCGCGAATAGTTACCAGCAATACGCACCAGCAGAAAACCAATAACTATTTTATCCTCTGCTAAGAGGACGACCCGTAAACCTTTAAATTTGTTTGAAAACTTAAAGAGAGAAAATTTGAGCAGATTTGGTAGAACAGGCAAAAACGAAACAGATCAAAGAGCAGAAACTTACAGACAAAAAAATAGCAGACATTTTTTACAGACGAACAGTTGAAAGTCAACGATTTTGGCAAGGATCTTCGAATTCTTTAATAGAACCAACTTAACATCCAACCCAGACTCCAATCCCAGATATGACAGTCCTAAAGTTCTCACTGTGTGTGTCCCTAAGCCGGAGAATGGCTCTCAGCAAGGATTCTAAGACTCAGAGAAGGCTCAGCAAACTGACGTTTGGCAGCTGAATTCCGAGAGATCCGGACAGAGAGAAGGGAGGGGAGAGAAGAGGGAGGGGGGGGGGGGAGGGGGGGGGGGGGGGGGGGGAGAAGGGGGGGGGGGAGTGTAGAATATTTCCTTGATTTCACCTTAAATTATTCAAAAGTGAGTGCTAACTTCATTAAAATTAATCTAAATTTGACTGCTGTGTACGGTCCAAGGCCGTACATAGCTAATACATCTTCGCCGCCATTTTGATTACGTTTTCAATCATTCTGGTATCAAACTTTCTAGTGTGCGCCGGTTTTTTTGGGCGCCATCCTGTTGTGATCATCATCTTTGGCGCGAATTGTTGGTTAGTCGGGGGGAATCGTTTGGGGTCACACCCACACTGATACTTGGTATTCTCATACGGTTTGTTTCTTTGTTTTGAGTTTTGTTAAAGTCCATCTGTGCTTGCCGTTTCTTATTTTGTACCGTTTGCCAATGTTTATTTGAAATTTATCAAAATGTTATTTTACGTTTGAAGGTGTTGGAACTTTGTATTTTGTATTCTTGGAAAGTAAATCCGTGTGAAAATTAGGGTCGTGCCGTCTAGTTTAATTAGGTCAGCGATTAAGTAGGGTAGAATCAGACTTATTACACACTCATACGAACCTCTAATCTTTACTTGCAATCAAATTATATACATACAGAATTTCAATATTCGACAAACTGGCGACCGTAACTTTGGAGTAAATATGTCTGATTCTTCCCCCCGACTTACTCGCTACCTCAAAAAATTGCGGGACGGTACTGCCCGACTTTTTTCTGAATTACCAACCGGGCAAGCACCCGAAAGTTCAGATAGTTTTTTAAATCAGCAATTTTTTCAAAAACGTAGGTCGACAAATTTGGGGGGAACTGAGTTGGGGGGGTCAACCCCCCCCCCCCAAATTTCTGGGGTTGCGGGTGTATCCGCTCGGGTATCAGTTGGGGAGCGGGGGAGACAGAATCTCCCCCAAAATGTTCAAAATTTTCCCCAAAACCAGAACCCCCCCCATAATTCTACCAATCTCCCCCAAAATCTCGGGGCTGTTGGGGGGTCCGAAAATGGCGTAGGTGTGCGTAGGTGTACCTC
This sequence comes from Trissonchulus latispiculum, assembly GCA_030248195.1. Classification (NCBI taxonomy): domain Eukaryota; kingdom Metazoa; phylum Nematoda; class Enoplea; order Enoplida; family Ironidae; genus Trissonchulus; species Trissonchulus latispiculum. The sequence continues at coordinate 20,102 of JASAND010006820.1, forward strand.
AGTGGAGGTGTTGGGGGGATCAAACCCCCCCCAAAATTCTCAGAACCACCTTCAAAATCCCATAAACTCCCCCCAAAATTCTCAAAATCCCCCCCAAAATTCTCACAATCTCCCCCAAAATTTCCAGAACTCTCCTCAGAATTTTTTGAATAACCCCCCTCATTTCAGTTTGCAGATTCCTCAATCTGCACCCCCTCAAGTCATAATTTCGTCCCCGACCCCAAATTCAGAATTTGATCAATTACAGGGGGAACTCCCCCAACCCCAAAATCAAGATTTTTCTTTGCCAGAAAATTCGGAAAATCGGCTCCCCCAAAATTCAGTCCCTTCACCTGTCATTTTTCGGGGGGGTGTCCGCCCTCCTACCCCCCCTCGCACCAGGCGTAATCTTACTGCTGGGGAAATTTTGCCCATAGGGAAAACCCCCAGCAGTAATTTTAATTTTTCTGGTGCTTTACAAAATACTTGGGGGGGACCCACTGAGTTACACCTATCAAATTTACGCTTCCCCCAATCTACAAGGGCTGTCCCTCCCCAAAATTTAGAGCAGAATTATACACTGGATCAGCGGGAGACCCGGGTAAAAACGATTGGGGGGCCAGTCTCTGCACCCTCACAAATTCCTCCCCAGCCTGTAGAAAATCCTACTACCCCCCAACGTTCCGAAAATTCAAATTTTCGTCGCGATTTTGACGATTTCATTTCTCCCCGGTTTGACGCTGCAAAGGCAGCTGAACAGGTAGTTTCGGCCTTGTTGGGCTCAGGGGAAGCCCCCCAAAAATCACCAGTCCCCCCTTTAAATACGTATTCTCAGCCAAAAACGCCGCAAAATTTTGTCAATATTTCAAATAATGTGGGTTTTTCTTCTGCACAGGCAGGTGGGGGGGCGCCCCCCCAAGACCACGGGACTTTTCAACCTGCTCAAATTCCAGTGGCGGGTGGCCAACCTCTCCTTAATTCGGGTGATTCCGAACCAGGATCAGTTTATGATTCTGCTTGCAGTCAAAATTCTGTGGTTTTGATTCAATCTGGAGGGGACCCTATACCTCCCCTATCTACGTATTTACCTCAACCTGTCTATTCCGGGGAAAATTTCCAAAATTCTCAAACTTCTCAAAATTCTCAAAATTTCCAAAATTTTCAGAATACGTATGTAACCGGGTCAGAAACCCAAATGCCCCGCCCTTCTCATATTGGAGGGATCGTTTTTCCTCGGGATCAGCACGGAAATTTGCTACCAAATCAACAAATTGCCCCTTCTCATATTCAAATTCAGAAAAACCCAATTTGTCAGGGGGGCCCTTCCGCCCCACGTTTGTATCATACTCAGCCTCCTCCCACTCCACCTTTACAAATCCCCCCTCCTACTTCCCAAAATCCACCACTGGCCTCCCCAGAAAGATTGGCCAACCAAAATTTTTTAAAGCAAGGGGATCCATGCTACTACCCCGTCCACCCGAGGTCCTATGGCCAACATTTGTACGAGGGTATTCAACTTGCAGCCCCAGAACCCCACATGCAACAACAATTGCCCCAACTTCGCTATCAACCCCCAAATTCACAACATCCTGAGGGTCTTTATCTTGTACGTACCCCAGCAAATTTTAATTATGATCGTTTGGAACAACAAGTTTTCGAAAACCCAGTAATTCGTGAATTGGACAATAATCATTTGTGGGAGGGGTCCCAACAAAATTTGCCCCCATTACAGGTCCCTCCACTTTTACCACAGCAGGTCCCTAATAACCCCTACTATATGGCGGAGATGGTGGCCTCGCATGCTGGGGCGGCTGATTACGTATCAGAAAATCGTCATGCAGGACCGGCTGAAGTTCCGCGGCAGCAAGAGCAGCGCACACCCGCGCTTTCCCTAAGGGAAGGTAAAGGTGTAGCGTTGGCTCCTGCTGGGGGCGCCCCTTCTTCGGGAGGTTCGCCCTCAGTACAGCAAGATTTTGTCGCGGGACCTCCTTCGGCGCCTGCCCAGCCGTATCCGGCTTGCGAACAGTCACCACCTCCCCCTCCACCATCTCAACAAAATTCAAATTCACCTCCTCCCTCAAAATTTTCGGAACCTCCTTCATCTGTGGGTACCCACTCAAATTATTCAGTCAATAATGTGGGTAAAAAACCGGGAATCCCTAAAAGTCCGCGACACCCAACCCCCACCACTATGGAAGCTACCGATATTTCGGTCCCAAAATTTGACACGAGTCTTTTTCGGTATTATTTGGAAGTTTTACGGGATGTCCCCAGGTATGACCCCAAGTACGCATATTTTGAGGACTGGTTACCCCAATTTGAGTCGGCTGTGGCAGTTCATGCAGTGCCTCAGGAGCAGTGGGGGCGCCTCCTTTGGAATAAATTAACGGGGAAAGCCCAAATTTTCGCCTCTCGCTGTGGCCCACAGGTCGTGGAGTCCTATTCAGGATTTTTAGAACTAATCAAATCCCAATTTCCAAAACCGCAACTTTCTCTGCGGGAGCGGCTCTCGGCTTTCGCACACCGAAAGCAACTTCCCAACGAGTCCGTTCGACATTATATTTCAGAATTGCAAGCGATGGCCCTCGACCTGTGGGACACACAAGAAGAACGCGAACAAGAATGCGTTCAGCAACTTTTTGCGGGGGTGCATGATAAATTTGCTTCGGCTCTAGCTTCCCTTTATTTGCATCAACGTCCAACTATGCAAGACGTGCGCCGTATAATTGACCGGCTGGAATCTCGGGAGGCCCGTCCCATGGAGGGTGATACCCTCTCGTATGACCTGCCAATTTATTATGTCGAAGAGGGGGGCACCGACAAAAAAACCCAGCCCTCAAAAACTACTGACACTCCCTCACAGTCCAACCTTGAAGTCGCGGCTTCCCGTTTAGGTTTTCGGGAAATGAAGGACTGGTTCGAACAACACCTTCAGGAAGCTTTAAGCAAATGGGAGGAGGAAAAACGGAAAAAATTTTCTGCCCCTTGCCGTTACTGCAAAAAGCGGGGCCATCCATCCGAAAAATGTTGGGAACGTTATCCCTCGAAAGCCCCTCCTGATTACAGAAATCGCCCACCCCCAGAACGGGTCGACCACGTTATGTATTCCCAAAATACCTACCCTTCTCAATACCCGGGGCCCTCAAACTATCAACAACAATATTACCCCACAAATTATAACCCTGCTCCCCTATTGTCTCAATACGTACCCCCACCTCAAAATCCCTCCCCAGTTCAATCTTCTGTTCCCCCACAAAATTTTCAACCTGTACAAAATCCGGGAGTTCAAACTACGTATATACAGGGGCAAAATTCCCAACCAGCGGCGGCTACGACCTCTGTGACGCCTACTCCGGCGCCATTCCAGCGCACTGTTTCTCTACAGAATGCTGGAGTGCCGAATTTGTCTCAAACTTTTGTGCGCGCTTCGGATTCGGGAGTTGTGGGAAATCCTACACCTTCCTTGGGCGGGAAGCCCCCACTACCCTCTCAAGGTATGACTTTGCAACAGGCAAATCAAATGTTTGAACAATTTAATGTCGGAGTGGTCTCCGCTCGTGCGCTCAGCAAGGCCTCAAAAGGGGAGGAACCTGCCCCCACTACCCCGTCCACCTCGGAAACAGTAAATACTTTGGACTCACAACATTTAGATTTAACCATGTCTCAAGAACAGCTGTGCAATGTTTTTTCTAAAATGGTTCAGAATTTCAATAATTTACATTCTATCCAACGCGAAACTTTTAATTTTATGCAACAATATTATGATGTTCTTTTTCAACAAATTCGGGACGTGGCTTTTCTTTTAACACGTACCTGCCCCGATCACCCGGAATTTGAATCCATTATGTCTCTTGAGGAACACCCTTCCCCTTCTTGGACAGCGGGTTTTTCTCCGGTTTTGGGAGGGGCACCCCCCACTCCCGCAGCTGAGCGCCGGGCCCAGACGGCCTCGGTGGCCACAGAAACAGAAGAAACTTCTACTTCTACCTTAGTTCAGCAGGAGGAAAAACCTCTGTTGGGCCATTTGACTTCAATTGCAGTAACTCCTGGGGGCCCCTCTGACCTGGAATCCGAACAGGTCCTAGCCGCCGCTGATAATATGCCAGCTCTAGTGGTTACGTCTGGCACTACAAAAATTTGCGCAATAATTGACTCAGGGGCTTCAATTTCAATTATCAGTCCCCGGACAGTGCAACGAATTTTGGCGGGTGGGGTTGACGTCCGGTTTGACCGCCCAGATCCAATTACGGCAGTAACTTCTAGCAACGCCCCCCTCGAAATTTCTGCAAAAGTTTTTGTAATTTTCTCTATCGGCTGTAAAGAATACGGCTGGTCTTTTCATATGGCCCCACAATTTTATCGGGATATGCTAATCGGCACAGATTTTATGAAAACCTTCCATTGGGATTTATTATTTTCCACAAACGAAGTTAATATGCAAGGCTTTCGTGTACCTTTACTTTCATCAACTGAAATTCGGTCCGAATTTTTGGCAAATTGGTGCGACGAAGCACCCGCGGTCATGGCCGTTGACATTTCTGTACCCCCCTCCTCGGAGGTATGGGCCCCCGCTCGTATCTCCTCCACTGTCCGGGGTCCCTTGTGTTTTTTCAACCCTATGGAGTCTCTTATGGCTGATTACAAAATTTTACCTTACGCGGGAGTGGTTCAAATTTTGGAAAATTTTTTCGAATTTTTAATGGTTAATCCTACTTCAGCAACTGTTCAGGTTCCTCGGTCGACTGTCATTGGTTCAGTCGCTCCTGTGCAGGATTACTCGGCCCAAACACCTTGCCTAGGGACAAATTCTATTTTTACACCGGCACAAGTCCACTTGGAAGAATTTTCTCGGGATCTAATTTTTGCTGTTGACACAGGCATGGGCACGCCCCCCTTTCGAGAAGGGTCGCCTTTTGATCCATATTTGAAACAACCACTGCAAGATGATATTGAAATTGTTCTTCACTGCCCAGAAGAAGGCATGGACGCAGACATTTTTTCGAAAGAGGGGGTAGGCCACCCCCTCGAACAAGAACAAGAACAAGAACACCTTGAAGTCATAAAAGAAAACACGAGTCTAGCAAAAGCTTTAGCTGCTCCCCCCGAGCCACCAAAATTTTCGAAAGAGGGGGTAGCCACCCCCTCATCACCTGAAATTGGCCATTTAACTCCATGTTTAATTCCTTCTGATCAATTATCCCCTTTACCAGAAAATTTGAAACGCCCCCTACCTTTGATATCTGTGGGTTTTTCTGACGTGGTGCAATATTGGGTCGAGTTGCCCTGCCGAGGTCAGGTGGAATCTGCTGTCACTGAGGACTGTCTGGACCCCGGTCTAGACGGCCTTCTTGACGGACCTCCCGGTGCGGTATCCCCAAAGGGAAGCCAAACTGGGAGGAACGATATTCCACCTGCCCTCTCCGAGGACCTGGCAATAGAAAAAGAACTTGAACCTCCCGTTCAAGGATCTTGGGTACCAATCAAATTTTCTAGATCTTTTCACCCAGGCGAAATTGGGTATACGTATCTAAACAGAGACCAACTTTTGGAAAAGCGCATCACGCCTGATTCGGAGTCCGCAACGGTGGATTCCCCAAATGGGAATGCCACGCAACAGAAACTGGTTGAATTGGTCAATTCACCAGCGTTTGCGGACGCCGAAAAACGTGCTCTCTTGAACCAAAAAATTCAATTTCTAGATTGTTGTTTAACTCGACGCAATCGGCGCCGCTTGCGTCTTATGATTTTAAATTTTCCAGATATCTGGGATGCAGCTGGAGGTTGTGGAAAAACCGACATAGACTATCACTATATTGAAATTGAGCCGGGAAAACGCCCAATAAAAGCACGGGCCTATAAAGTCAACCCTGCTCAAAAACAAATTATTGATGCCAAATTGGCAGCATGGCTTGAACAAGGACTCATACAGCCCTCTAGAAGCCCCTGGGCCTCCCCAATTATTTTAGTCGCAAAGAAAGACGGGGATTGGCGTCTTTGTGTAGATTATCGGAAATTAAATGCTATTACTAAAAAAGATTGTTACCCTATTCCCTATATCCATGGGCTTTTTGAATCAATTTTGGGTCATTCAATTTTTTCTAAATTAGATTTAGCTTCGGGTTTTCATCAAATCCCAATTTATCCCCCCGATTGCGAAAAAACCGCTTTTATAACCCACTCAGGGCTGTATGAATTCAAGGTCATGCCTTTTGGCCTTTGCAATGCTCCCTCAACCTTCCAGCGCATCATAGACCGGATAATGGAAGGCTTTACAGTTTATATTGACGATGTTTTAATTACCAGTTCCACCGAAATTGATCATTTAGATAAACTTTTGGAGGTCTTTTTACGTTGTTCAAGAGAGCGTGTTATTTTGAAACTTTCAAAATGTGAATTTGCTAAATCTCAAATGCCTTTTCTTGGACACGTACTCTCCGCCTCTGGCATTTCCACCGATCCGGAAAAAATTCGGGTCGTCAAAGATTTTCCTGTTCCACAGAATGTTAAAGATATTCAAAGTTTTCTTGGTCTTGCTGGTTATTATAGACGTTTTGTTCCAAATTTTTCCAAAATTGCCCACCCTTTGAATTCTCTACTCAAAAAGGACGCTGAATTTGTCTGGAGTAGTGCGTGTCAGCTGGCATTTGAAACCTTAAAAGAAAAACTTATCACTGCTCCGGTGCTAGTATATCCTGATTTTTCTAAACGGTTCACTTTGGCCACGGATGCCAGTTTTCAGGGCATTGCAGCCGTGCTCCAACAAACGGATGACCAAGGTAAATTCCATCCGGTTGCGTATGCCGCCAGGGCGCTGAATACATCGGAAAAGAATTACCACGTCACCGAATTGGAGGCGTTGGCTATATTTTTCGGTATTTCTTATTTTCAACATTATTTGATTCTTTACGAATTTGATGTAATCACTGACCATAAAGCCCTAGAATACATGTTGGGTGACCAAGTGGTCCCTAAAACTGCTTTGGGCCGCATTGCCCGTTGGCGGGCATTTTTGCGATCTTTTCGATTCCGTGTCATTCAGCGCCCTGGCATCACAAATGGGGCTCCAGACGCCTTATCTCGTAATCCTCCTCTAGAGGCCGGCTCTTTTGCTGACCATCCTAAAATTCCTGAATTTTTGTTTGCAATTATGAATTTAGAGGAGGAATACGAGGGGCCGGAGGACCCACTGGCATCCGAGGCTGGTATTGAAATTTGGAAACAAGCTCTACAATCTGATCCTTTTACAGCTAATATGATGAATTTTCTTCAAAACAAAGTTCTCCCTCAAAATCCGGTTGAAGCTTATAATATACGTAAAACTTCTTCTGATTATTATGTCGAAAATGATATACTACGCCGGAAATTAAAATTTAGACGTCGTGATGCGCTTAAACTTATTGTGGTACCTAAAGATTGTAGAAAATACGTATTTGATGAATGCCATAATACTCTATTTGGTGGTTGTCACAATGGGAGGGACCGAACTCAGGGCATGATTGCCAACAAATATTTCTGGGAAACTTTAACACAGGATGTAAATAAATTTATTGATGCTTGTCAAGTGTGTGCAGCCTGTAATCCCGGGCCTAAAAAACCACAGGCTTGGATGCGTTTTTTCACACCGGTGGAGGCTCCTTTTGAGCGACTTTCAATGGATGTTATGCATGCCCCTACTACCCCTTCAGGAAATTCTAAAGTTTTGGTTGTTGTCGATTTTCTAACTCGTTGGGGGTGGGCTTTTCCTATGCAAAACGAACAAACTCATACTATCGCCAAAAATTTTGCTGAAAACATTTTTGCAGTGCATGGGGCCCCTAGAGAAATTCTCACTGATCGGGGTGCCCCCTTTTGTTCATCTCTTATGGAGGAATTATGTAAACTTATGGGTACTAAAAAAGTACGAACTACTGCCTACCACCCCCAAACTAACGGGGCATGCGAACGTTTAAATGGTACCTTAAAAGGTTTACTGCGAAAAGCTCTTCTAGGCTTTGCTAGACAATGGGACGAATTAATCCCATGGGTTTTGTTTGTTTACCGTTCAACCCCACATTCCTCCACCGGAGAATCGCCTTATTATCTTTTGTTCGGACGGGATCCCAGGCTGTACTCCCAAAATTTTCTCACTCAAACTGATCCTCTTACTCAAAATTTTACACCGTCATACGTACAAGATTTACGTGAAAAATTACAATATTCTCGACAACTTTTGAAAGAATATACGCGTGAAATTCTTGAAAAACGCAAAAGTACGTATGACGCAAAAACAAAAGTCATTGAATATAAAGAAGAAATGTTGGTCTGGAAAGATGTTTCCCAAGCAAATATTCCAAAAGGTGCCAGTAGAAAATACCTCCCCATGTTTGAAGGCCCCTTTCGCGTTGTAAAAGTTGTTTCTCCCACAAATGTAGAAATTTTGTCCCTAAATCGTGTTGATGCTACCCCGGAATTGATTCATGTAAACCGGTTAAAACCCTTTCAGGTATAATTTTCTGTCGGGGCCCATTAATTTAGTTAAATCTTATTTATAAAACCCTTTCAATATGATTTTCTTCTTTTCTTTAAAAAGTTTTTGAATACTTTTATTAGAATAAAATTTATAAATTCTAAATTCCTAGATCTCATTTCTATAATAAAGGGTAAAAATACCCTTAGAATTTATTCGTGTTATCCAGTACTATTGCCTATTATTTTAACAATTTACCAATCTCATTCTCATCTTTTCTTTTTAACCATTTTACACATTTTATATCTACCACTTTTATTATTTACCTTCTATTTCTCTCTATTTAACCCTATTGTTTTGTATATGTATGTATATATTATTGTATGTTATGTAACTTTTCTTATTTAAGTAAGCGCTTGATTTCTTTGCAAAAATTGTTTCCTGTTCTGCCACTGGAGTCGGATTCACAGTGTCGGTAGGTTTACTTCATTGTAAAAATCCTTTTTCTATTTCTAGTCCTAATGCCTTACGGAGCTTCTGTTCTTAGTAAGTTTTCCCCCCTGCACCCGTCCTCTACCCCTCAGGTCATGCCTATTTCAGAGGACCTACCTGAAGACGAGCTCAAAATGGATAAGAAAACCTGGTGGACGATAAGACTCGCTAAAGATGATCCTTCGTGGGATTATATGCCTTTCCCACCCACGCCCGGGTATCGAACCGCGAGGGGAGGCGCTCCTTGTATCCGTGATTCTAAATCTTTATTTAATGTTGCTGTTGAAGATTCTGAATATCCTCCCCCTCCAGCACCAGTTCCAGAAACAATTACGGCAGCAAAAGAGTCTGCACGTATACAAAAAGTTGCTGCTTTATTTGGATATTTTCCCACACCTGCTACTTTTGACCCCCCTCAAGACCTTCGTGATTTAGGTGCTCGACCCGTCACTGTAGCAGACCCTGACCTCACTCACCCACCTGGTTTAGTTAGGTGGACTGATGTTCGAAAATCAAAATTTCAACCTGTCGATCAAGAATTTCTTCTAGAATATCACCACCGAAACATTGCTAAACATTTTAAAGGTTTTTATAAAAACCCCCCACCAGAGGATTCTGAACAAGAATAAGTTATAGTTTGCCCTGCACTTAGATTATATGATGTTTTTGTATTATATTTATTCTAGGATTTTGCTCTCTGTTTTGGCTCCCTGGTTTCGATTTCTGGAGCCATTGATCTAGTCTCTTGGTAGGTTTAGTTTTCTTATTTTTCTTATTTTAGCAATCATGCCTCGTCAATCTACTAGTTCTCGCCTAGTCTTTGATGAATTTTCTCTAGATTTGTGCCCTTTTCTACCTATGGAACTCCCAGATATTGACACTCAAAAAAGCCAATGGTGGACCATAAAATTCAGCAAGAATGACCCCACTTGGGACACCATGCCATTCCCTCCTACACCAGGGTTTAGAGTCCAAAAAGGGGGCGCCCCCTATGTACGTGAATCTCAATCATTATTTGGTGTAGCAGTTGATGATCCAAAATTTTTACAGCCCCCCACACCGGTCCCAAATTCCCTTTCTACTGCGAAACAACGTTCTCGTATGCAAAAAGTGGCCGCACTTTTTGGACTCTACCCCATTCCAGCTATTTTCGATCCTCCTCAAGATCTTTTTGATCGTGGGGCACGACCCATTTCTGTCTCACAGCCTGCACTCATTCCACCAGGCCGCATCAATGACACTGATATCAGCGATCTAAAATTTCAGCGAGTCGATCCGCTCTACGTTCAGCGAGCTCATTTCCATACCATAGCTACACAGTCCATTGGCCGCTGTTTTCGCCCCTACCGATGAATTCACATTAGGTAGTACAGGTATACAAATTTTGTGTTTTTATGTGTATTTTACGTATTATATTTGTGTTTCAGGAATTCTGTGTTTGTGAAAAGTTGGGCTGTCACCTTTGATTTCTATCCTCTAGTTTGCCTTTTGGCTTAAAATTCTTTGAGGTTAGTAATTCTTTTTCTCTTTACAAATTTACTTCTATTTCTATAAAATTATGGCAGCTTCTACATCAAGTGCTTCAGATTCTGTGTTCGATCCACGTCCATGTACGTATGATTTTTCGCATGCAGGTGACCCTTTATTTGTTTCTCTACGGGGACGGGTTGCTCCACCTGGCACACAATTTCCCCCGGTTTTAAATTTAAATCTTGGCCTACACTCTGGTCTTCCAGTCCGAGGAGGCTGGCACACACCTCGCCGTTTATATTTCGAAAACATTGCACTTATGACTTTTTCACCTGAAACCTTTACTAAAGATGAATGGTTAAATTTTATCAATCTATCGGCCCAATTTGGGTTTTTCTTATTACCTTCCTATCTTATCCCCCCTACATGGTTGAGAGAGAGAGGCGCGGCTATCCTCTATTTTACAAATGAATCTGCCTCCTCCTTTTTAGGGGATTCCTCTGAAATCATGTTTCAACAATTCTCCTCACAACAAATAATACAAAAATTTCAAGACACTATAAATCCTTCCCCGCCTCTCTCTCCCCCTACTCCCCCTTCAGACCCCTCCCCGGAAGAAGATTCATCCGTTTGATATGTACGTATATATTTTTATATGTCTACTAAAATGAAAATTTTGTGCTTTTTCTGCTCATATTAATTTATTCTATTTAGATCCTTCTTGTTGGTTGTGCCTTGGTACCTCGGATCATTTTGCTGGTAATTTGGACTTGGTGGGTAAAAAATTCTTTTATTTGTACTTGAATTTTTCTTGTATTCGTGAATAATTATGTCAGATAACCCTGCTCGTACAGGCCGTTGTGTTGGGTTCTCGGGAAATTTATCGGGATTTTACCACCCCCGACCTATCCTCCCTCACCCTGGCTACCCAAATTTAGTTACTCCCCCCACCACTCGTCCAACGCAAAATTCTACTCAAAATTCAGATTCTCTCTTAATAATTGCTCCTCCCACTACAAATTCTCCTCCGTCCCCTGAATTCTTACCCGGTGGGTTTTTAAGTACTGAAATTCCAATTTCACGTTCTACGGTAACAATTACTACTACTACTCCTACCTGTTTCTATTCTGGCGATATGGATACACTTTTGCATAATGCTCGGGCAGCTCGCTATTCCCCCGCAAGGTTACCTTCTTATCTTGTTTCCTCAAACGCTACTACTTCTTTTGCAACTCAAAACCATTTCTATCAATCTATTCCCGAAATGCTTACTTCTCCTACTTCAAATTGGGAGGTTTCGGAGGTGGATGGACACCTTCAACCCCGTCGCCCACGAATGTCTACCACATGTATTCCCCCTCCCCCTCCTCCTCTTCACCCCCGCCCACCGTCCATTTCCCGAGAACCTTCTCTTCTAGGAAATCCTATATCTATTTCTGTGTCTACGGACGACTTACCAGGTCCATCTACCACACGGGCTACTAATATTTCTCAAAATTTTCGTTCTGTTTCTATGGTTCAGGGAGGGTCTCAAAATTCTTGTTTGATCCCATTATTTCAACTTCCGTCTGGTTATATGTTAGTTCCAGAGTTTCCTCGTTATCCCCGTCCAGGTTTTTGTGATATGTGTGGCCAACCGGCTTTACGTACGTATCACCGCGGGGATGTTTTCATGGCTCCCCCTCCAAATTTTTTCGACGAAAATTTAACGGGTCCTACTTTAGCAAACCCGTCTTCAAATTCCCAAATGTTTGCAAATTCTTTAATTTCTGATTTCTCTTTCTGGCGTTGGGACCCCGAAAATAGATGTTTACGTCCGGCCTGGGGCACTACATTCTGAGCACTTCATACATTTTTGTTTTGTTTTGAGATTAGTAATTGTTATTCAGTATACGTATGTATTAAGTGTAATTTTATGTAACCACTCTTAAATATTTTATGTATGCATGTATTTGGTATGTGGCTTATATAATTTGATTCTGGTTTAATTAATGAATTTAAAATCTCTTTTGTTTAGGATTCCTACAATCTGGACCAAAAGGTATCTATTTTCTCTGAATCTTCAAGTTGGTGGGTCGGTAAAATTTTTCTGATTTCTTTCTTAGTTTGATGAAATAAACATGGCTAGTGCGTCGTCTCACTCATCTAATGACTCTGATGAAATTACTATTATTGCAGTTACTTCTGCTTCTTCTCTGGTTGCATCTTCTACAAATTTCAACGCTATTCCTTCTCAAAATTCTCCTTCTTTGCAAAATTTACCACCGTTACAGCGGGCTCCTTTTGTTCGACCTGTAGGTCCTAGAGCATACACACCCCCTATGAATATTCGCCCGCGACATTTTTCTCCAGTTTTGCATTTCACACCTCCAAGAAATTCTTCAAATCTTTCCCCACCTTTTTCACCGGTGTACGGCAGCATGCCTCCACCGGAAAGATTTCCTGCATATTATGAAAATAGGCCTTTACCGCCACCTTCAGTGGTTCGAGTCCAGCCAGTGGTGGTACGCCCGCCCCTCCCTATACGTGTACCATTAGTTCCACCAAATTTAAATATTGTTACTTTACATCAACCTCCACCTGGACACGTTACAATTCCACTTGATGCACGTTTTACTCGTCCAGGCAACTGTCCGTATTGTGGGCAACCAGCCCCACATATGGTCCACAGGGGTGAATTCTCTATAAATTTTACTGAAAGAACAGATTCTCGACAATTGGGTGACCCTCGTGCATCACACCCAGCCTTTCTTTCAAATGTGTCTTGGTGGCGCTGGGATTCTTTGAATCAATGTCTGCGCCCCCAAGGCTGGTGAGGCGACGTACATGTAGTTTTTACGAATTTTATGCAATATTTTAAATTTTGATTTGTTCATTAGACTTTTTACTTTAACAATTTATTACGTATTAATTGTTTGATGTCTAATTAAAATTTTTCTTTTATGTTTAAGGTTATCTTGTTGGCATGTCACCAGTACGGGCCTCCACTCCTACCCTGCTGCACCTGTAATTACTGTTTGTTTTTGTTTAGTTTATTGTACTGTATAAGCGGTTGGGGGTTTTTGTACTGATTCTGTTTTGTGAAAAATTCCTGTTTTTCTGAAAATTTGAATATGAGTGGAAATTCTGACAACACTGACGAGCCAACCCCCCCTTCAGAACAGCAAAAATCTCCGCTTCAGTCCCCCTTCCCAAAAATTGAAGCCGCAGAGGAAGTTTCTACAGTCGAGATCTATATGGAAACTTCCTCTGAAAGCACGGACCAGTCAGCTTCAGGGGTCAACCCGACCCCTGGTTGCTCTTCATGGGATCAGGCGGGTATCAGTTTAACTCAGAGATTGCCAGAACTGTTTCCCCCTGACCAGCCGGAGATCCCGCGTTTTCCCCATAGGGAGGATAAAGGACCTTCGTCTGGCCGGGTTCAGGATCCAGTTCTGCGTAATGCTGCTGAAGCTGCTCACAGATCTGCTGATGACCCGGTTACAAATGCCAATGCGCCTTTGTCACGCGGCGCGCTTGAAGATAAATTGTCTGCTACCAAAATTTATCCCTTGAATATCCCTGCTTGGGCTGAGGCACAGGAACTCCGGAACTGGGAGGCTTCAGTGAAACAGTGGAGAGATGTGCCTATGGCACTTAGGCCTCCGTGCCCTGAGGGCACGATCACGGTTATCACAAAATTGCAGCAACTTTACGAGGAGGTTCAGAACATTTTTCAGAAAGCTATGGCTGCAAAATTTCTCACAGTCGCTGGTCTCAAACATCAAGGTTTCTTCCCTGACCCCTCCAATCCCTCCACCCTTTCAGTTCTGATGTTTGCCGTTCCCAGAGACCCTGCGCGTTTTTCTTCTGAAATTGATCCCCTTTGTTTTCATGCCCCTGCTTTTTGTCTGAATAAGCCAAATCTATTAATTTTTGCGTTTTTAATTCCCCGAATTTATCTCGACGTCCCTTCTTGGTCTTTAATTCGCTACGGCTTGCAACCACTTTTGTTCAATACGCCCTTCCCAGTTTTTTCTTTTTCGGCTTTGGACACTGTCCGACTTTTGGCTTCCACTTTGGGCATTGACCCCCGAAATTCTATTGTTGATATGAGTTATCTTACCTTTCATGTGCAATCCCGGTCCTCCCCCAGAGACATTCAAGAGCGCAGGGCCTCTCATACGAAGGGCAAACATCTGTGGGTAACCATTCCCGTCGGGGGTGGACAACCCCAGCCCACGGGTCCTCCGGACCTGAAAGGCAGATTTGACCGTAACCACAAGTGGTTCCAGGAGAACCTTCTTGTGTACCCTTCCTCCGAGATCAAACGAATCCGTTTGACTGAAAATTCCTTTACTCCTCTCCAGGAGACGGAGGTCCTCAATTGGGCTCTCGTCCTGATCCGAGACACATACATGAGCGTGCATGTTCTATCCTTGCACCATAAACTTTCCGAGCAGGATCTAGTGATCCTTCGCAAAACTTACGCATATGCCCAACGCGGCTCTGACAAGGCCATCTCTGGCATCAATCGGATTCCTTTGACTAAAACTCCTATTTTTGTTGATCCTTCTTTTGACACAGTTTCTGAAGTTTTTCTCAAAAATGAGGCACGCACAGGCAAAAGCCGCACAAAAGCGGTTATGGCCGCGGTCAAACCCGACCTTTCAAAACCAGATCAACTGAATCCTCGCATTCCGGACGTGACCATCCGGGACAAGGAAATTTTCACTAGTGTGGCTGCCCGGGTTAATCCAGCGCCTCCACCTTCAAAATCGGAGAAGATTCCGGGGGCAGCGAAGCGCGCTGCTGCGGCTCTTCAGGCGCAGCAGGACGAACAGGCAGTTGAGGCTCAGGAGGATCCGGACCAGTTGCCGGTCGACTACGCTCCGGATGAGTCAAATTTAGTTGGCGGTGCGTCATCGGATGACGAGTTCCGTTCGCGGTCTCCTATCCGATCCGTCTCGTCGACTCCCCGCCGTCTTGTCATAGATGAACAAGAGGCTAGCCAGGCTGGGTCTCCTTTGGTGTCGGGTTCCGGGCCTTCGGATTCCGGGCGACCCTCGCGCTCGAGGACTCGCTCTGGTCCGCCGCGCCCTGGACTCGTGATCCATATGGACGATCTGCCGGGTGCTGTTGTGCACGGCTCAGCGCCGTCTCCGGAGCGTGCTCGCATTCCTTCTCTTTTGCAGCTGCCGTATCAACCTATGCCTCGCCAATCTCGTTCTGCTAGCGCGGCTTCGGCCTTAGGCCAGGCCTCTGAGAGCTCGTCCGTGCCCTCATGGGTGCGCTCGGAATCGCCTCCACGGCAGCAGAAAACTACTAAGTTGAGAAAAACTACGGTGTGCACGTCCACCGGTGAAGTTTCTGTGCCTCAGCCAGTATACTCTACGTTGGCTCCAAGCAGGGCGGCTAGTCAAGAATCTTTGTACCATAGACCACAGCAAAGCACGCCAGTTTTAAATTTTTCTGGAATTGACACCGGTTATCTTCTTGATCGGGGACCTTCGGTTCCTACAGCAACTGTTCCAAATTTGACTGCTCCCATCCCTTCCTTACCCCCTCCCCCCCGCGTACGGCTTCCTCCCCCCACCCCTCAGCTTCCTCCAAATTTAGTTCAGTACTTGAGTTCTTTGGTACCACCTCCCCGACCTCCCCTCCTTCCCAATCCAGTGTTGCAGGCTCCGATTACGCCCTCTCGTGCGGAAGGGGCACCCCCCCTTCCCTCAGTTACCCAGTCCAGTGGCCCTACGGGTGCTGCCCCGGCTTTTGATTTTTCTATGGCCATCTATGGCGTCCAACAGTCTCTTCGTTCTCTCGTTGAGGATTCTTTCTTCCAGCGGTTGCCTGACGTCGGTTCTCCGGCTCAGCTCGCTGTCCTCCAGAATTTGGGGGTTAATATTCAAATTATTATTGACAAATTGGGGATTCCTCCCCCCTGGAAAGCTTTGGCATTTGTTCACGCTATTATGCAAACAAACGTTTTGGACGTCTCAAAATTGTTCCAAGTCCTTTACCCCGAACAGTCGGAAGAGCCTAACCGGCACCTGCAACCAGAGGCTGATCCTAATTCGGCAGGGCCTTCTAGCCAGGTGTCTCTCTCAGCGCCTGCTGAACAAATTCTGGGGGTACGGGATCAACCTGGACCCTCTAGTCGCCCGGATCCGATTGAGCCGCCGGCTCAGCCTCCGGTTCGCGAACAGCCCCTGCGCGTCGCCCAACCTCCACAGCATCTGCCTTCTATGCGCTTGCCAATTCAGGTGACTCCATTTTCTATGGAAAACGCGCCAGCTCCACCTGAGGATCGGCACATTGTCTGGCCTGAATCTCATTATCTACATCCAAGCAAATTGGTTCAAAACACTGCTGGCTTGACACCGGCTGCTTTTCAACCGGGTGTCATACCTACCATTGAGGTTGACCGTCAACCGGAATACATTGCTGAACCACCAGATGGGCCTTTCAAAGTTGTGCAAATTATTCGGGCGCGCGGTTATTCGAAAATGCCCGCAGAATTACATCAGATGCGCAATTGCCCTCCAGAATATACACGCGCAAATCCGGATATGCCGTTTTGCACGCGAAAATTCACGGGTCCTCAGGAAGTTGATTTTTCGTTTTGGCCCGCGGTCCACTATATGATCAACCACTATGATCACGTCGTCCCCTTTAGAAATTATGCTGAACCGTACTGGCAAATTGCCTATCTCCCTGACCTTCGGTCAAAAATTGATGGTTCTAGCTTAAATCCTTATTTTGTGGCGATTTATAATTTTTGGTATCAGGCTTTTACTCGTGATAACATGCCTTTTGCTGTTTCCAAAACTGTTTTTGATAGCTTTTCTACACGGCTTAAAGAAGTTTTTCCCCAGTTCAATATTGAAATTTCTGTTTCTAATCCACAGTACACCACTTTGGATGGTGCTCCCTACTATTCTTTTGATCTGCAAGTTTGTACTGTTACTATTGATTTTCCATCTCTTTTTCGGGGCGACGTGCTTGAATTCGATTCTTTTCGCCTAGTGGGCCGCGGACCTCACCCGTGGGCGGCTGCAGCAGCAGCTTCGGCTCAAATTTTTCCGTATCTTTACATCTACCCGGCCTTTCTCATGGCAAAAAGTCCACCGTGCAAATTTGTTGATCATATTGAGCGTCTTTCCCAAAATATGGAACGTTTTGTAGAAGATATGATTGCTACTTTGTGGACTCATCCTAGAAATTCGCTGGAAAACGCTCACTTTGTTGAGCAAGTCTTCTATTTTAAAGGGCCTGGTTGTATTGCTTCGAACATGTGGCCGGTCCGGCCTGATCCCGAGTCCAATTCGACTACTATCCCTTACATCAAATGGGGAAATCGTGAATTCGCAACAGCCGAACAACTTTATAACTTTCGAAAATTTGATGACTGGTTCTTGCTACCTGAAGCGGCTCGTTATACGGCTGGCTTAGGATGCCCCTTTCAGGCCAAGTATATGGCTGAGGAATTTGTAGCTGAGTGGGTCCCCGACGGTTCTCCCTTGAGAACTTTGTGGCACGCGAAGTCGGGCAAGGGCCATCTAATTCGCGTTCTAATTATGTTAGACGTGATCCGTGCCAAAGCCGCATCGGTACCCGAATTTCGCCGATGGCTCTATAACACCGGTGTTGCCTATTTAGCTGAGGCCGTGGATACGGACAAATTCTGGGGCTGCGGCATTGATGCCACTGTTCTCAAGAGTCTAACTCCACGAGAACGCAGTGAGCGACTTCGCAACCCTCCAGGAAAAAACTGGATGGGCAAAATTTGCATGATTGTACGTCGCGAACTTTTCCCCACTCTTTTTCATGATTTGAATGTCCGGGATTGCGAACAACGCCTGCGGGAGGCTAAAGTTTTGGCTCGTCAGTAATTTCATGTGGCGGGGTGGGTATGTCTTTGTTTATGTTGGCCCGTATTGGTATAATGGGTGGTGGTTTCATGATCTCTAAATTTGTCTTCACTTGCATGCATAAATTTCACATTACCTTTCTCGTAGCACTGCTTCTAGATTTCTTAGTGCATTTCTTGCTTTCTTCTTCCATTTTTGTGATAAATTCACACTTTCTCTTGTTTTCATGATAAATTTTCTTTGGTCTCTTCATAAAAATTGATTAAATTCATATCTCTTATAACTTAATTAAATTGGATTTCTATTCCAAATTGAATAAATTTAATTTTATTATAAATTGAATAAATGAATACCTTATTCTTCTTGATATATCTTCTCCGAATTTTTGAAATTCTCGAATTCTTACATTATACAAGGGTGGGTATTCTGTGTTACTTGCATTTTATCATATTAATTTTTACCGTCTAGGCAATAGTACTGGGGTATAAATAACACCGTGCCGTACCTCGGCGGGTCCGTGGCTGCTCGTCGCCTGCGCTATCCCCATAGGGAAGGTAACGGTGGGCGGTCAGCCCCGGACCGGCAATTTTGACTCTTGAGAATTATTTTCCGTTTTCTCTGATTTGGCGTCTCCTACGGTGCCTGCGTTTTCCCCATAGGGAAGATAACGGTTCCGTCGGTTTCTGCCTACACTCTCTAAATTAATCGGGCCTCATATATATGTATTGCGGGCTTTTGCCCAAGTTTCTCTTTTGTTACTGTTAGGCATCATGCCTATATGCTTAGCCATCCATATACATGCCGTATATTATTCCATTTTTGTTTGTTTGTTCTGTATTATGTTAACTCTTCCCCTTCCCTCCCCCCCTGTCCCTCTTGACGGCGAGTGTTCCCCTGCTATGTTGTTTGTCTGTCTGTGATTGTATTGCCCCCTATATGTGATACGGGTTGGCCCCTATGATTCTATCTGGTGGTTGGACGGGCCTGGTTCGGTGTCTGGAAGGCTGGCGGTGATGGTCTTGGTCTGGTTTGAGCGGGCGCTTGATGCCGTGGGGCATCCGCCCAGTAGTCCGGAGGTCTCGGTCCGGTGATTTGGTATGGGATTTTTCCCTTGGTGCTGGTATTTTGAAATCTCTCCCGCAGCCTGGAGTTATTTAGGATTGTTTGAACTTTATAAAGTCAATTTTTGTGATTGTTGTGATGAACCCGGTTGTTTGTCCCTCTACCTCGTCCGTCCCCCCTCCCCCTTTCCCCTTCTTTTACTAACCATTATTTCACTGCCTATATTTTCTATGCTCTCTACAGATTTAGCATTAACCGTGGTTGGGTGGGGTCCATATTTGGTCATTGTTGTGGGTTTCTTCTCCTGATTTAAACTTTTCTATAAATTTTAATTTAAATTCTGTGTCTTCTATTCTTTATATTTCGGAGATAATCTTTTCCTATGGGTTCCCTCTAGCTCAGTTTAGCTGTTCTATATGTATGCTGTATGTTATTCCATTTTTGTTTAATCTTTTCGGGTCTTGTTTCTCTTAACATGGTGTTTGCTTCACTTTTCTTTACAAAATAGTCACGGGTTTACTTTATTTCAAAATTTTTCTACACATACTGCCATTATTTTGCCTTATTTTTGCCATGTCTACCTTACGCAGCTATGCCAGTATTGCTTTATTTTGTGTGCTTTATAATTCTTGGCATTTAATAAAGATTCTATATATTTTTGTATGTTGGGGCAGGCAGGTGCTCAGGAGAGACCACCTTTTTGAGTGAAATACTCTCCTTTCTGATTTATTTCGCTCCCCTGGAGCATTTGAAATTGAGTCTCTCCTTGAGTCTCACTGCCTTCCCCCTATAAGATTCGAATTTATATATGTTAATATGAATCTCTCTTTCTAAGTATTTCTATATTTCTATATTAAGAATTTTCTATTCTATTTTTTCGAGCGCTTCTGTTGGCACTCGCTTTTCATAATGTTATTTATATACTATTATTATAAATCTATATCTTCGGATTATGTCCTGTTTTGTTATGTGCGCTCTAGTCGCGGCTGAAGGGCTCTGTCCCAATTATCTTTGTATTTGTATGTCGGCAAAGTCCGTTATATGTTGAATGTACCCCCGGTATGTTCCGGCGTAGTTTTACCCGTGTCTCGGCAAAACCCAAAAATGTGAAAAACATGGGGTCGAGTGATTCCCGGTATCCAAAGTGAACCGAGGAAATATTTTAGCAATTTTTCCCATTTTTCTAAAACGCATTTTATCTATACTAGTAGCTAAGGTACGTAGGCTAACGCAAATTTTATTACTAACCTATGTGCCTGGAGGCCGCGGCGAGGGCGCGCGTTTCAAAAGAGGGGGTAATCTGTAGAATATTTCCTTGATTTCACCCTAAATTATTCAAAAGTGAGTGCTAACTTCATTAAAATTAATCTAAATTTGACTGCTGTGTACGGTCCAAGGCCGTACATAGCTAATACATCTTCGCCGCCATTTTGATTACGTTTTCAATCAGTCTGGATTCCAAACTTGGTGACGTGTCGGGCGGTTTTTGGGCGCCATTCTTTGTAGATTGCAATTCTTTGGCTCAACTTAGGCTACGGTTGGGGGATTTTGGGGTCACACCCACATACTGCATTGGAACTTTTGTACGGTTTGTTGTTCTGTTTTGTTTTTTTATACAAATTTAATATGGTGCTTGCCCAAGTTTTTTTGTTTAAGTTTTATTTTGTAAAAGTATTTGAATTTGAAATATTGTTATTTTGTTTTGAATTGGTTGAAATTTTGTTATTTTTGAAAAGTAAATCCGTGTGAAAATTAGGGTCGTGCCGTTTAGTTTAATTAGGTTAGCGATTAAGTAGGGTTAGAATCAGACTTATTACACACTCCAGCACGAACCTCTAATCTTTATTGAAATAAATTATTTACATACAGAATTTCATAATTCGACACGTGTCTTTTACAGTCATCTTCCGATGATTGGCTGCTTTCATGATCGCGTTTTGTCATTGGCTGTTTGAAGGGGAGGACCCAGCCTCCTTCTTTTGAATTTGCACCTGAGCAATTTGTCACTCTAGTTGCGTAACTTTTAGGGCCCAAAGGCCGTTTCTCAAGAGGCCCAGAGTACTTCTAAAACCCTAGGCCATAAACGTTTACGGCGCTTTTGTTTTGAAGGACCTTTGCTTGCTAAACAGACGCGCAGGCGAAAGAGAAGTAGGAAAGAGGAAATCGTAATACGAACAGGGGGCCTGGAAGCCCAAGATGAACTTGAGCCGTACCTAAGCTAAATGAACTTCTACCTAGTTTAAAACTTAGCTAACGTCCTAGTATATATTGTTTGTTAATATTAACCGCTTACTTTTCTGTTTCTTTCTTTCAGGGGTGACTTGTGCCTTAACGTTTAAGAGGGGTTCCCCTCTGTCTAGCCTATGCGTGTTATTGGTCAGTGAGGGAGTTTCTTCAGAGATGTAGAAAAGGCAGAGCAGGAACTTCACACACATACACACGTTCATAGACACCCAGGCTGCACACTACACACTCACACAGACTCAGAGGAGGGGACCTGTGAATAAACCCCATACAATTGATGATGCAGAATAAAAGGTTTTAAAGTTAACTGACTTAAGACTCAATTGCTGGTGAACGGATTTTACAACAATAATTACAATAATACTAATAAGATAAAATTACAATTACAAGCTATTATTAATGAACGAATCCAATAAAAGAATATGCAGAACTACAGACTGTCATAGCTAAACACAATAACACAGCATAATTACAAATTGTACGTAAGTCACTACAGTGGAACATATCGGGCAGCCTAGCCAGAGGTTGAGTTTTAATTTAAGCTGGTGAGTTTCAGCGTGGTCCAATGAATTGAGAAAAAGTTTTCTGAGACTCTTCCGATGTGCTCTTTCTGAAAATCAACTTCTTGTTCAGTGTTGATTCCAATTGCGACAGTTATTACGATATTTAGAGACTCCGTGCATTCGAAACAGCGAAAAGTTTGGCACTGGCCAGGTTCTCATCAACTTTTGTATTCTGAGTTCGAACCAATCGCTTATAAAAAAGTTTTCTGACTGCTTCAGAGTCTCCTCTTTCGTATGAGATAATCTTTAGTTCTTTTAGGAGAAATCCTGCGAAATCTATTATGATGTTTTGAGAGGCGTTTAACTGTTGTGGACCCAGCCGACAGCAGTCAGAACAACCTATCTTTATTTCATTAGAACGAATCGAAGACTGGATAGATCGTGTATAAAAAGTTTTCTGAGACCCTCTAGCTGCCCTCTTTCAAACAAGACCCTTTCCGGTCATCCCTCTTAGCAAAAGTTATAATGATAGATCGGTAGGTAGTCGCATGTACACAGCCGAGGAAGAACCAAGTCAGGTTTCCCTTATTAATTTCTTGCCAGAGTCAAATTCTTTAGACCAATTGCTTTAGAAAAACTTTTCTGAGACCCTCTTGGTCAGCCCTTTTGGCTGAGCCTGGTCTCAATAATTTCTGACAACTGATTCAAAAGTTATTCTGATGTTTTTCACAGTACAAGCGAGAAACTCAGCTGCAAAATACAGCTCATTTTTTCATTTTCATTACACATTGGCAAATCAGTAGTTTCACGTAATAATATGTAGTGATTAACGATGTGCCTAAAATAGTAAAAATAACAATTGGTTACGTAGAAAATGTGGATAAATTACGAGGATTAATTTTAAAAAGATTTGAATAGACCGAGGAAATAGTTTGAGATTGTGAATAATCTGTATATATACACCGAAAATGCGCGAAAATTTTTAAAAATTGAAAGGTGCTTCTGGCGCTAAAAGGTCAATAGCTTAAAATAGACAAGCGCCACAGGCGAGAAAAACTAATGAAATAGAAAACGCCACGGACGCTGAAATAGTCCTATTTTTTAGTTTTATGCATTGAAAACAGCTTATATACGTACGTAGTCTTTGATTTCTCCCCAAAAATTCGGGGGGTACATCGGACAGAAAGGGAGAGGTCGGGACCCCCAAAACCTCACCCTGGGTGCGCTTATGGACCGCAGTTATGTTAGGAGGGGGGTTGGAGGGCCCCCAGTGTCGGCGCCACGGGAGGCACCTACCTTTGGGGAGAAGGGCCCCTATGATGTTAGATGAAAATTTTCTCAGATTTGATGAAAATTTACAAATTTGATGAAATTTTATAAAAAATTATATAGCAGTTTTGCTAAAAATCGAAAAAAATTTTGTCGAAAGTTAGAAATTTTCGGAAATTAAACGGTAAAAATTGCCAAAATTTGGCAAAAATTTGGACTTCCCAAAAGAAGGTAGCCATATTTTAGGGATCGCCCCCCGTCCGAAAAATCCTGGCGCCGCTACTGGACCGCCCACCAAACTGGCAAATTTCCGCGCCTCTCCAGAATTTGCCCCCCCGTTCTTTGGCCAAAAATGTAACAAAAATCGAAAATTTCGAGGGTTTTCTGGCAATTTTGGCGGACCCCCCACATTTTTTGCCCAGCCACTCCTTTGCCATGGCCACTAGCACAGCACCTGTGATCCGAAAAATTCCGAGCCTAAGGTGGCTAACCAACTAACTAACTGACCTTCAGGGTTGCCCTCTCCATAATCATCATCAGCACCAATAAAATCTTCGTTTGTATCGTCAATCTGTCCTCCGGGGCCTAAAAATTTTTTATTCCATGTAACAACTACGCATATATATACGTATATATACAAATACAGATGCGACTGAAGACTGCACAGGTAAACCAACCAAGCAAGATTTTTTCGACGAGGGATGGGGGCGTTTAGAAATTGCCAAAAAAATTTAAGGATGCGATTAAAAATTTTCCGGCTTCGTTGGTATTAAAACTGTAATCTGTCTGTAGCTTAGTTATATATATTGGACGTATAATATATCATAGCAATAATATATAGATATATATACATTGCATCATGCATGCATGCAAAGTTTATTTGGTTTATAGATGTATATACATTGCATCATGCATGCATGCAAAGTTTATTTGGTTTTCTAGCAATTTAAGAAACCTCTTGGCAACCTAGTTTCTTCGTTCAGAAAAGACCTAGTTTCACTTTGATCCATTTCTCCTTCATCCATGGCAGAAGGTAATAAAATATGTCAGGACTACGTTTGCGCTAGAACTATTATATATATACGTATATGTATACATGAAACCCTTGGACGTCCAAAAGTGCTATACGAGGAGAGGGGGTCGAGGCGGGGATGGGATGGGAGGGATGCTCAAAAGTAAGAAGGGATGGGTCGGTAAAAAAACTTCTTGGGAGGTGAAATCGGATCAGGTCAACTAAACTCGACACTATAGTCATAGGTGTAATGGGGGGGGGGTAGGGTAACCCCCCAGCCATTTTTCACCCCCCCCCCCAGGAATTTTTGGGGGCCCCGGCACCCCCCGGCGGGGTACTCCTGCCGAAGGCGCAAAAATTGGGCAGACTGGCAAACATTGGGCATTTTTAGGGCAAATTTTGCAAATTTTTTCAAAAAAGTCCAAATTTTTGGCTTAACTTGTTTACTATCGCGAGAAATACACGTTTACAACGGTTTTATGGTCTTCTAGACTCAATATTGACCTTCTTCTGGACTCAGAAACATGTTGGCAATAAGGTTTTCGAGTTTAAAAACACTGGCTAATGTTAAAATTACTTAATGATTTCATGTTTTTCGGCATTAGCAATGGCTGAAAATGCGATTTTTGGCATAAAAATAGAAAACCTTTTTGGGGGAGGTTTGGGGGGTTGTTAGTGGGGGGGTCTAAAAAAGGGGGCCCCCCAAATTCCGGGGGAGGGGGCCGCGCCCCCCCCCCAACCCAAATCCCCGTTACACCTGTGACTATAGTCAAGCGGGAAAAAACCAATTTTCAGGTTTTTGGTCAGAACTTTTTACTAGTTTAAGACTGAAACCCTGACTGACTATAAAGGCAGCTAGGCCTGCCTTTTGGGGGGGACTTAACTTCACGGAGGGGTAAGCTCTGGAAATTTGGTGGTCGACCCGTGAAAGGTAATAGAGGGCAGGGCACCCCCCGGAACCCTCCCATAGGTGTGGTTGGGCAAAAAATCTGGGGGGGGGTTCCCGACGGAGGGTGGGGACCCCCTAAAGTTTCGATTTTATGCCACTTTTGGCCACATTTTGGTCAAAACACTGGGGGGGGTAGCAAAAATCTGAAAATCTGGGGGGGTCGGTCCGGTCGCCAAAATTTGTCATTTTGGTGGGGGACTCCCCCCACCCTAATATATCTATGCTCCCCCCCCAAAATTGGGACCTCAGAAAATCCAGAAAATGGCCTAAAAATGCCAAATTTCCTGTATTTTAACTCTTTTTCAGGCGCTTTTCCGCTTTTAACGTATAACAAGGCGTTTATAAGCATAGGTGTGGCTGGGCAAAAAATCTGGGGGGGGGGGGGTTCCGACGGAGGGTGGGGGGGACCCCCCTAAATTTTCGAGTTTATGCCATTTTTGGCCACTTTTTGGCCAAAAATCTGGGGGGGGGGGTAGCAAAAATCTGAAAATCTGGGGGGGCGCCAAAATTTCTCATTTTGGTGGGGGGCGCCCCCCACGCCCCCCCAACACACCTATGTTATGTTTATAAGAGGTTTTAAAGAGATTGTAAGTCAAAATTTGAGAACAATTTTTCAAAAAGTGACCATTTTTGGACAAAATTTAGCTAACTTTTTGGCTCCAAAAAGGGCTGGGGGGGTGCCCCCCAAAATTTCGGGGGAGGGGGGCCCCACCCCAAATCCCCGTTACACCTATGCCCCCCCACCCCAACAGGTGCTACACCTACCTATGCTTATAATACGTCCCCGTCCCATCCCTCATTGAAGGTACGCTTCAAGCCAAACAAGAGAATAAGAGCTAAATAAATAGTAGATATTTAGGATTTACATGTAAACGCAACGTTAAATAGTATTTCAACTACTACTAATCCAAGGGCATAATGTGCAGTGTATGCGAAAAAAATATTGTGAAGACTTTGAATTGCAGTTACCGCCGCAGATTTCATCCGCAACTTTGCTTAGACTCAGGTTTTTAAAGTCAAACCTGACTGGTCCAGATGAGCGGAATGACAGCAGACTTTCTATTTTGAAGCCTTTGTGAAGCTAGCTCCATTTGCTGCTTTAAGAAGGTACCTCTTATTAGCTTTAAGATATCATCCTTGATATCCTTTTGTGCAATTTGACCTTACAAGCGCTAATGCAGATCTATCAAAGTAGATGAATGCAGATCACGACAAAGAACTGGAATGCCAAATTTCAAGCCGATTCTTCAAGTTTACACCAACCTTCAAGTTTACCTTCAGACCACAAACATAGGCACAAACATACTCAAATTAGATTTGAAAGGTTTGAAAGGTGGACAAATTGGATTAATTGGACCCCTGTAGACTAAATTAGTATAAAACTATTGTCAAATAACTGATTTTTTCGAACAGCGGCCAAACATTTTTGATCGAAGATTGCTCTAAAACCAAAGCGTGGATTTGAAAGATATTTTGCACACACACTCACCTCCTTGATGGTGGTACAAAAAACACAGTTTCGGCTACATTTGAGGCTAATCTACATTTAGTATCACCGAGTTCGTTAACTCGGTTTATGGTATTAGTGCCTGGCGTGGGAAGCTTGGCTTTAACGAGAGTAATGCGCAATTTTGGCGGTGGCCTCCAAAATAGTTTGATCTTAGTATTCAGACCAGTCAAGAAAGGTCATGTCGTTGCAAGATATTTCTGACGCCATCTAGATCAAGATGGTAAGATAAAACAAATCATAATGTCTTTCCTCGTTTGTAGGATCTGGTGGAGCCTTCACTCATAGCAATTGTTCTTGGCTAAAGGATAGGGCCTTCGTACTTCTGAGCCGAACCTTGCATCTCGGGTAACTTTGGTAAACTCTTGCGTTCATCACTTTTCACCACCCCCTTACAGTTACCACTTTGGTAACTCCAACGTCAACTTCCAGTTTGATGCTAGGGATAAGGCTATTTGCTAGTCGCAGAAACCTGTCTAGTCCATCTCGGGACCCCTTCCAAATAATAAAGCCGTCGTCAATGTAGCGCCACCATGCCATGGGCTTTTCTTCGGACATAGAAAATAGTTTCTTCTCGAAAGCGTAACCCACGAACTGGCATAGTTGAGGGCCATCATTTTCCCATTGCAGTGCCCTCTCTCTGGGCGTAGAATTCTCCATTAAATTCGAAGGCATTGAGGGCCAAGACTAGTTCTAAAAGTTTCAGAATCATCTCAGGCAACGGGCATCATATCTAGAATTCAGAGCCTCCTTACAAGCTTCTCGTTCTAGATGGTGGTGGAATGTTCCTGTAGACGTTTATTCTGTCGGGCGTGGCCAAAATACAGTCAGATGACACGGTACGGGATCCAAGCTTACGTAAGAACTCAGTTGTATTCTGGATGAAGGAAGGGATTTGGGAAGCCACAGGTCCAGCTGGGAGTCCACGAAACCACTGAGTTTTTCAGTGGGGCAACCATTTGCAGAAATTATAGGTCTCCCAGGATATAGAATCTTCTACATGTGGAAGATAGAATCTGGCGGCTTTGGTAACAGTATTTGGTTACAACAACTTTGGCTACATCAGTAACTGAAGCTGCTTTGCGCTGAGCATGCCAATCCTCCACATAGTGGGCAACGATCTGGGAAAAGAATTGGGCTTTATCTTAGCCATCGCGCGTATAGGTGTTAGTGTCGTCTAACTGGATGTTTATCGTAGGCATTCTGCTGAGCGTGGGAGAGGTTCGACCGTCTACGATAGGGCGGAATAGCCTGTACATCATTTTTGATGGAATCACAAAATACCTTGGCCTGAAGATTCCCAGGAAATCAGCGTATTACGTGGTTGCAGAACCTGTAAATGCTGGTTGACAGTTCATATCCGTTAAATTCTGGGTGTTCGTAGTAGCCGAGTCCTTTGAAAGAGCAAGCTTCTGCGCCTTCGTAATCCTAACGGAATTCAGATCTATATCCCCTTTTTCCAGTCTATCATCCGACGGGATAGACGGCAGTCGTCTGCAGATGCGAACGAATCTTCTGTTCCGTCTGGCAGTGGAAGATTTCGTCTCAATCCAGCTAATCTTCAATCGAAGGGCTTCCATAGCGTCCTTCTCTGACAGTTCACTGATTTTCCGCAGTTTTTTTGCCTTCTCCCGAAGCAGACGATAGTCACTGTTGTCACAGTTGGTTTTTCCCGAATAAGTCTTACAGAGTTTCTTGAAATTAGCCGAAACCATATTCAATCGAAAGAGTACGTCCAACTGTATAACTTTGCTCTCAGACTACTTTTTGTATCTTGAACATTCAGAGAGATAAACGAGATTGGGTCAAAAACCAGCTGATTTCTAAATTTCCCAGACTTTTGTCAATTGCTGCTGTATGTAACCTCAACATTCGGCAACGATGTATTCAAATTAAAACCGTCCGCAATGTAATGAGGCGGCGTGACGTCGGTCCTCTAAAAATATTATGTATGTGTGATTGAATTTAATTTGGGTTGAAATTAGTATAAGAATGTTATTTTGATAAGAATGTTATTTTGAAAGTATTTATAATGTGTGAAATTTTTATTGAAAGTGTGTTTTGAAATTTGTTTGAAAGTCTTCTATTTGAATTTTACTGTGCGTATGTGTAAATTATGCATATGTGTATCAGCCAGCCTAGTCAATAGGTGGCGCTGTTTAGACGTCTATTTTCGCTAAGAGTCTCTCCCAGCATCTTGTCTTTCAAGGGGGTCTCAAAATTATCCAATCATATTCTTCCACGCTCTTTCAAAAACTAGTCCTGTCTAGACGTCTCAGCTTTGATTCAGTCTTGCGTTGGATTATGACTTGGGCGGTCGTGTGTTTCTTATACATTCCCCAACCTCGCCTTTAATTGCTGTGCTTAATTCTTTTATAATAGAGTTTAAAGTGGGTACCACTTTAAGCCTCGGTGAGCTCCAGGGTGACCCTGTAGAGCCACATTACTGTTAGTATTCTCTGTTGTAGTAGGTGGTAATTTTGTTCTCTTCTCTTTAGAAGCCTTTTCTCTTTTCATTCTTTCTTCAAAATTTTCTATGAAGTTTCTTAAAATTTCCCTGAAAGTTTAGGTTCCCTTTTTTATCTGGTCAGTTCTCTTGTAGTTTATTCATTGTAGTGTCCTTGTTTGGTAGAAATTATTGTGTATTTGTAGTTTATTCTCTGTTCTTGTTCTACTATTTAGTTACGTTATTTTCTACACTGTAGTTTGTTCAAAATTCTGTACGCAATTTTCGGGGTTCGCCCCTTTGTCCAGCACGTGTTTTACAGTAAATGTGGTCTCAATTTTTGGGCCATTTTAGGGTGTTTCTTTTAGTTAGGTTTTTGTATTAGCCTGTGTATTCGGTAAGTAGGGCTTTTTCTAAGAATATTTGGGTAGGTAGATAGTTCTTTTTAAGCATGTACTTTTCAGCAAATTTGGGGTAGTTCATTTATTAATTGAGTCTTTGCTCTCCATCGGCGGTTTAACTCCGTTCGGTAGGTTTCACTTAGGTAGTTTGGCGAGGTTAGTTGGGTCGACTGGAACTACATCTCCTCCAGGTTCGACGTTACCCTTGTGCACAGTTTCCCATTCGTAAAGTTTGGTTGTTCGTACACTTCCAACTTTACAGCAAGCACATATTTTGTGCAAAAATGAGCTTGATTGTTTGAGTCTAGCTGAGGTTGAGACTACAAAACCGAGTTTTCAAAAACTGCATCAAGGATTTCTCCTAACTGCCTCAATCAAATAGCAAATAAACAATTTCGCAGAAACATGTTTCGTGCTATTGCTGAGGGTAATGTTTTTTGGTTTTTGCTAAAACTTTTACAAAGTTGTATAATTCTCAATTGAAGTGTTGAAAAATCATAAAATTTCAAAAACTCACTTTTTCATAAAGTTCTCAGGTTATAGGTAACTTTGGGGAAACCTAAGAAAAATTACCCTCGGCAAGACTCAGCACGTCAGTTTGGTCTAGAGCAAAGTTTAATCAATTTGATTCCACCTTAAGGGAGGGGGTCGCCAATTTTTTTAACATCTCCGAGTTGACTCATTTTCGCATATATATTTTGTGTTTTCCATGGGTCCACAAAACAAAACACTTGCGTTTGTTGCAAAGTTTCCCTATCATTCACAATATTCCTCCAAAAGTGATCCCGACATGTTTTAAACATAGGAAAACGATTAAGTTAAGAAACGTTCACAGTAACCAAAAGTTTGAGTGAGCGCAAGAGCAAATGAGTTATTACTTGGCACAATATTAATCTTGGCTAGATAGCGTGTTAATATTTCTACGCGGTGTGTTTTTGTGTTAGCTCAGCGATTTTCTTGAAATTTTCAAAGTTTGATGAAGTCGGTTTTTGCAAAATTCCGGCTTACACAAATGTCACCAAAGGCATGTATCGTCATCTGAACTAACCAATTACTGCAAAATTCGCGTATAGATTACTACTACTACTACTACTACTATTTTATTGCCAGTACAACACACACTAGGCAATTGCTATGAAATAACAAAACAGCAAGTGATAAACATGAAGTGTACACAGCCACTGAAGACCGAGGAGAGCCATTACCTGGCTACTAATGCTCGGCCTCGGAGGAAATCAGAAAAACAGACTGAGCGGATTCTTTCTTTAAAAATGTTTAAAGATCTACTTTCCACGACATTATTTGGGAGTGCATTCCATGCAGCAACAACTCGGGAGGTGAAAAAGTACTTACAAACGTCAAGTCGATATCTTTTGTGAAAAAGCTTCCAGTTGTGCCCTCTAGTAGTAGTTGTACGTGAAAACTCGAAGAAATAGTTAACATTTAGGTCAACATAACCATGCATAATTTTATAGGCAAATATTAAGTCTCTTTCGATTCTTCTTTTTTCTAAGCTCTGCATATCTAATCGGGATAATCTTTCCGAATACGGTAATAGTTGCATACCTGGTAAATTTTTTGTGAAACGTCTTTGTACATTTTCTAAGAGATCTATATCCTTAAGCAAGTAAGGATTCCAGACTTCAGAAGCAAATTCCAATTTAGGTCTAACATAGGCATTAAAGATTTTTATAAGAAAAGAATGATTCCTTGTAACAAACGTTCTATAAATCATGTTAACCAGTTGAAAGGCAGCAGCAGCAATTTTTGAGCAATGAGTACTACTTTTGAGATCACTGGTCACATAAACCCCCAGATCCCTGACACAGGAAACCTTTGACAAAATTTCATTATCAAGGTGGTAATCATAGCACGGATTAGTTCGGCCAATGTGAAGAACTGCACATTTTGCAACTGCAATCGTTAGTTGCATTTTCTTGAACCATTTTGCGATATTTTCTAGGTCTTGTTGAAGCTGGTCAGATCCAAATTTTGTGGAAAACGCAATATATAGCTTTGAGTCATCAGCAAACAATTTAATTGAACAGTATTTCACTTGATCGACTAGATCGTTGATATAAATTAAAAATAAAATAGGTCCCAGAATGCTACCTTGAGGTACGCCCGAAGTTACTTTAAGCATGTTTGACAACTTTCCATTTATATCTACATACTGATTTCTATCAGCTAAATATTGGCTCAGCCATAAATACGTTCTTTCAGATATACCCAAATTTTGAACCTTTGCTAGCAATTTTGAATGTGACACACTGTCAAAAGCTTTTGCTATATCCATATAGACCACATCTACAAAGCTTCCACTGTCAATCGCCTTAATCCAATCATTTAGGCAGGACAATAGCTGAGAAGAAGTTGATCGCTTTTTCAGAAAGCCAAACTGTTTGGACGATATAATGTTATAATCTGCCAAAAATTTTTTTAGGGAGTCTGCAATAATTTTTTCCATGAACTTGTTGCAAGAACAAAGTAAGCTAACAGGCCTATAATTTGAGACCAAACTGCGATTTCCTTTCTTAAAAATTGGCTTAATCTTAGATATCTTCCATTCAGAAGGCAACCTACCGGACTGGTAAGATACCGTAAAAATGGTGGCTAGTGGTTTACAAATAGATATAGCCAGTTTTTTCAAAAAATTTTGGGGCAGACCATCGGGTCCACAACTGCTTTTACTTTTACTTTTAATGATAACTTCAAAAATATTTCTTTCTGAAAAATCAGGTTCTAAAAAATTTGCACGGATTGGGTGGGTTGGTAAGTTCAGTGGTTTACCGTCATCTGTAATATAAACTGAAGCAAAATAATTATTGAAAGCCTTTGCCTTTTCTGCATCTTCGGTTATCACTGAGCTGTTTTCAGCATCAATACATGGTATTTCCTCAGTACAAAACATTTTGGACCTAAGAAATTTCCAAAGCAGTGATACATTGATAGATAGATATTAACACATTACCCATTTTGAGGTTCAATTTGCATACGCACAATCCATGCTGCTACTTTTGCGTAGTTCATAGTTTTGGTTACCGCGTTGTTGGCGTCGTTTTGCCTCAGAAACTTCATTTTTTCAAATTTTTGGATATAGTAGTCAACAAGTCGGGTGAAACCAGAGATATCCAATTAAATTCAGTGTGCCAATTTGCACATATGAAAGGAAGACTTATGCTATGTTTCACCCCAATTGCTGGTGTTTAACTGTGGATGCATGCCTCAGTCAGTGCGATGACGGAAGCCTATAGTCCAAAAATGGCACACTTTTAACTTTTCCAAATATAGAAAATTCTAAATCAAATTGAAGCTCTTGATGTCCTGAACATTTTACCTTCCTATACCAAGTCCTACAAAGCAGTATGAAAAAGTAAGACGGAATTAAGGTTTGAAGAATATAACAGTAGCTATAATAATATAACGAGCTTGGTCAAATCGTTCAAACGTTTCTCGCTGGTTGCTTGGCTTGCCATTGTAATTTATGCAGTAATAAATACCTACAGGTAGAGGGTTAAAATTGATGTATTTGCCATGCAGCAGTATTTTGTTATTTCATGTCGAATTCGAAACCCTCAGCAAGATATACCAGCGTAAATTGTAGGCACTGGAACTGCAATATCTCTTAACCAAGAGTACATAATAGAATAAGAGTATGAAACTCTTACGCTACTATGTACTAAACATGCTTGACATGTTCGGGTCGTTAACTTGGGACCCCCCCCGAAAGTCTCGGGGGGGGGGGGGGGTCCCACCCTATACTAATTACATGCTTTCATACAAACGTGTGTCTGCTCGCTGATTTGCTAATTGGCTTAGGCATACGGTATGCATTTTATTAGTAGTTTTTAATTTTTTTGCTATGTGCCACACCCCAGTCGCATTCGCCTGAAGGGGTAGTGCCAGACCAAATTTTATTGTTCCAAATAGGAGTAGGGAGAAAGATCCGGCACTGAATAATTGCTGTCTGCAATTATCCCAGGCGTCATCAAGGCTACTGCCGAAGCAGAAGTGAACACGTTGCTTGCTGTGCATTCGTGCTCACCCATTGGCACCACCTTAAAGGGTTTCCCCTCCAAGGCGGCCAATTCCTTGCAAATCTCAGAAACCACATAAGCAATTATATTCGGGAGGGAGGTAGTTTTTAATTAATTAATAATAACTTTAATTAGGTTAATGTAATTAAAAACCTAATTCGACAACTATGTAGCATTTTTTGCTCTTTCCAACGATATAAAAATTGTTGCACAAAACAAAAATTCGTAGGAATGTAGTGTGCAACAATTTTTATATCGTTGGAAAAGCAGAAAAAATGCTACAAAGTTGTCGAATTAGTCTTTTAATTACATTTACCTAATCAAAGTTATTATTAATTAATAAAAACTACTAATAAAATGCATGCCTAAGCCAATTAGTGAATCAGCGAGCAGACACATGTTTGTATGAAAGCATGTAATTAGTGTAAGGTGGGACCCCCCCCCGAGACTTTCGGGGGGGGGGGGGGGGGCCCGAGTTAACGACCCGAGCATGTCAAGCAAGTTTAGCACATAGTAGCGTAAGAGTTTCATACTCTTATTCTATTATGTACTCTTGTCTTAACTGGATTGACCCGGGAGCCTGGACTGTAAAAAGTTGTCTTGTTTTTAGACACATGGGGTATATTATACCAGAAAATGAGCGAAATCCGTGACTATAAAATTTGGTACACGGCGACTCCCGCCCCTTAAATTGTTCTCCTATAAGAAAATGAGACCTAGGTCTCCTTTGTCCATATTCTCGAATGGAAATTTAATTAAACATTAATTAACTAATTTAATGAAACTGTTAAAGCTAAGTCAGAAGCAAGGACTGTAATGTCTGCTCCTGACATTTCAAGTCCATACTGCTGATGCGTCACATTATCACGCTTTTTGAACAGCTAACTTCTACCGTGATTAATTCAACTAACCAGAGCATTTACCAAACTAAAAAACCTTTGACTGTTTTTACACACGGCCGAAAATCGTGTATGACTTCTTCCGTCCAACACTTCTGTTTCTTTTTTTCCCATTTTTTACATCAGTAAAATTTGAAAGCTGACAGCTGATTGTGGATAACACTCTACTTCTGAATTAAAGTGTAACTGTAAACTATTGTAAACCAAAAGTGTAAACTATTGGAATAAATATTAGTTGTTAAAGCCGCTTAAAGCCGTTAAGGCTGCCCATCAAGTAATGTAAATGTAATCGTAAAGATGCTTGGTGCCCCAGATGCAACTTTTCACTAAAATTCTTGCAAACTTAAAAATTTGAATGTTTAAAATTATAAATTTTGTCATTAACCTTCAGTGCTTCCATACGAGATTTCAAAATTGTTGGTCAAAAAATGAAACGTTAGGGCTAGGCAGGAAACGATTCAGGATTGCACACCTACGTAACCTCATTGGCTTGAAATCGCAGCCTTGCAAACTCTTGCAAAAAGCTGGACAGAGGAAAAATTCTCACAATATTAGAATTTACCTAGCTTCATAAGTTGAAAAATGTCGAGGATCGATTAAATATTTACAATAACAGCAGATGGCTTTAGGCAACTAAGTCTATCCAACAGCTGAGCTGAAAGTTTAATAGCCAATGGTGCTGTAAGACCAGAACTAACATATATCGAACAAATATATACATATATATCCATTGCCGGATAGTCGATCTTCTTGAAACCGACGGAATTCATTACAGCCTAATTTGCATATTGTTGGACGGCACAAGAAAAGTAGCCTTTCTGTTCAACCAGAAAAGAACTTATTAATGTTTCCCGCTATTGAAAAACAAATTCTACGGAGCCCCCTGCAAAAATTTTGTATTAAAACTTAAAATCTTTAGTGCTATTTGAATAATAAAAATTGAATAAAAAGTTCACCATAATATGATTACTCAATCCGGCATTACCTATATTTCCATATTTATTTCAGTGTCAGTTGTCGGAACACTAGCCAGACAAAGTTACTAGCTAAATGTTCTGGGGCCAATGTTATCAACGTCTAAACCCGGGTTAATTCGCAAACCCGGGTTAACTTGGCTATCTTTAACATAAAGTTAATCCGGATTAGCTACTCAACTCGGACTTAAGGGTTGGTAACATCGGCCCCAGGTCTTCATGAAATTATTCAGTTTTCTAAGACGGGATTGCATAAGAACGCCATCTCTTTATCTGTTTCTTCTTGGTATTTCAACTTTCTAGCGTATTGTATCTTTTATCAGCGTTGCTCGCCACATTCTCCATGAAGTCTTACATAACATGATTTACACACTCTTTCGGTAAAACAAGGTTAACCGATTCCAGGCTTGTATGAACCCCATAGTTTTTTTGGCGTTTTTGTTACGTTATCGTCAGCAACCCTGTTGCCTATGCAAGCACAGTGTAGCATGCGTTTTTGCTCTTTAATGTGACTAGCAATGTAAATATCGTAAACAGTATGTGTTAAATGAAACTGTTATGATAAGGTTTAACTTCGGTTACAGTGGCCCGGGGTGGCGTGGCAGAGTTGGGAGTGGGTCGTAATTTCGTGACCCGCGACCCACGACCCGCGGACCCTGACCCGCGACCCACTTAGATTTCGTCGACCCACTTTACCCACTTCTTAAATTTGGACATTTTTGCATATTTACATACTCTATAGCACGAATCTATTAACACTTTCAAAATGTAAATAGTGAAGTATTAAAACTATCAAACAAACATTTGGCGTTCACAGCTAACTTCATCGGATTTCATCTTCGTTTTCGTTAGTTCTGAGGATGGTATGCTATCACAAAAGTGCTGGGACCTCGATCGGTTAGTAGAATCAGTATTTAGGCAAAGATTAGTCTATTTTGTGTAGTAATTTCATAAGAGTTTAGTTCATTCCTGTTTATTTTTTGCAACTGAATAGCAACTACCGCAGGGATGTTTGTATAACACTGTTCACTCCTAACTTGAATATGATAGCAAACTACCAATTTAGCAAAATATTTAAATCATATACTTAATTAATGAAATAAATGAAATTAGGAATGATTATCACTCTTTAAACTATGTCGAAATTTCAAGCTTGGCATTATATAATTATTTATTGGAAGCACCTTACGCTCTTTCCGGAAAGATAGATTTGTAGGCTGTTGTAGCTGTCAACAAATTTTCGGTTTGTCAATCAATGCAGAAGCATTAAAGGCTTTGCATGGCAATAAAATATTTATGCCAACGACTACGTCCGGTACTGAAATACTTATAACCGAAGTTTCTAGACAGAATAGAAATAAATAATCTTATCATAAAAGCAATATTATCATGTATAAAGACATACAAAAGAGCCGAAAGTTAGAGAAAATTTGAAAATTTAACATAAATTGTAAATTTTCCTGTGAAATTAGCTCAAAATTTAGAGTAAAGATTGTATGAACAAAAATAACTCTTAACCCACTCTTACCCGCGGGTACCCACTGACCTGAAAGTCGACCCGCGGGTACCCGCGACCCACTTCCAACTCTGCGACGTGGAATCGTCAAAGGTCAGGTCCGCCGGAGTGCCAGCGAATAGGATAGCGTTCAACTTCTGACTTCGAAGCAAAAGGGCCGCGGTTCAAACCCCGGCTGGACTAATTCTTAGTTTTCTATCCATGATGCAGAACTTCAAAACTTCACTGTAGTGTTGTTGACAGGCCGAAATTTTCGTTGGCCGGCCCTTACCGCCCGGCCGACCTCTTGAAGACGTGATGGCCGGCCGGCCGTTTGACGGCCCAACCGGCCAAAGATGGCCGACTAACGAATCAAGGGCTAAAAATGGCCGGCAGACTGACCCATGAGTGCCCGAATAAGAAATCAAGATATGAAAGTGTATCAGCATGACATAAAATCAATTTACTAAGAAAATTCTGATAACCCGCTGAAATATAAGTGCGGCCGAGTGCACCTCTTGGCCGGCCGGCCGCCGGCTGACCTTTTTCCACCCGGCGGGTCAACAACACGACTTCACTGCTCTATCCCTAGGTCCTGTTTGATGGTACTTGGTGGCTCCAGTATTGAGCCTCTACTAATCACGAACACTTGAGCACTGGGTGGAAGCGCTATAAACTCGTATAAACTCACATTTGCTGGGAACCGAAAACAGTCCCATAAACAGTTCAGAAATAAAAGCGGGACTACTGATCTCACTGGTCGTCTGACGGTCAAATTGGAAGGGAATCTGTTAAAAGAACAATTTTGCCGACGTGTGGTTTGTAACAACCGTAACCTTTAATTCATTTTTACTGCATTTGAAAGATCAAACAAACGCATTTTGGATATCTTTTAGAAAAACCTTGTGAACTGTACTATAAAACTTGAGCTAGAAAGCATTGTATATAAATTCCCCCCAATCCTACTGGTAACCCTTCCATGCGATGGCAGGAGAGGTAGGTATGTACATATGGCGGGGAAGGTATGTACATGAGGGCATCAGGTGTGTACATTGTCCAAAAATGTATGTACAGTTCGTATCATACGTGGTAGGAAAGTACGTAAGTATGTACACATCGTGAGGGGAAGGAGAGGCACCCCCCCCCCAGTTTTTCACATTAAAAAGTCACATTCAGCGAAACTGGATAGCGTAGTGTGAACAGTGCATAGGCATGTATACGTGTATAGTGTGAGCGATGTCACGAACGATGTCATGGGGGGCCCCATGTAAGTATAAGTGGGTATATGTGTGTGTGCAGTGTGAGTAATGTCACGAACATAGATTAACATAGGGTCGGGTCCTGGGGGGGGCTTGTCCCCAAAAAATTTTGAGGGGCTTGTACCTTCAACAAACTTTTTCAGGGGGGCTTGTACTTCAAGAAAAAATTTTTTGTAAAATTTGTCGAAAATTAACGCTAATTTTATTAAAATTAGCAAGTTTTTGTCAAAATTTGCTAAAAAATCTTCAATTTTTGGTAAAAAGTTCATAATTTTGACCGATTATCCCGAAAAATTAAACATTTTAGCTAAAAATTCCGGCGAAGCCGGAAATTTTTTGAACTTTGGCTGTAAAAACTAATTTTTTCCGGATGTTTTTGGTTACCCCTTGGCCATTTTTTCGTTACCCCTTGTCCCCGACGGCGATAGGGCTTGTACCTTGTCCGGGTTGGGGGGGGGCTTGGACCCCCCAGACCCCCCCGCGTTAACCTATGGTCACGAACAATGTCATGTGGGGACCCATGTATGTATATGTGTACATGTGTGTACAGTGTGAGCGATGTCACGAACGATGTCATGGGGGACCCATGCATGTATATGTGTATATGTGTATACAGTGTGAGCGATGTCACGAACGATGTCATGGGGGGTCCCATGTATGTATAAGTGTGTATATGTGTGTGTGCAGTGTGAGTAATGTCACCAAGAGTATATAATAGATAAGAGTGTGACACTCTTACACTAGCATGAACAAATCATGCTAGGTATGCTCTGTGCGTTAACTTGGGACCCCCCCTCCCGGAACTTCCGGGGGGGTCCCACTTTGCACTATCTACACGCTTTCATATAAGCGTGTGTCTGCTCGCTGATTGGCCCATTAGCCTAAGGCTTACAGTAGGCAGTTTATTAGTAATTTTTAATTAATTAATAATAACTTTAATTAGGTTAATGCAATTAAAAAACTAACTCGACAACTTTGTAGTATTTTTTCTGCTCTTTCCAACGATATAGAAATTGTTGCACATTACATTCCTTCGAATTTTTGCATTATGCAACAATTTTTATATCATTGAAAAGAGCAGAAAAAATGCTACAAAGTTGTCGAGTTAGTTTTTTAACTGCACTAACCTAATTAAACTTATTATTAATTAATTAAAAATTACTAATAAAATGCCTACTGTAGCCTTAGGCTAATGGGCCAATCAGCGAGCAGACACACGCTTATATGAAAGCGTGTAGATAGTGCAAAGTGGGACCCCCCCCCGGAAGTTCCGGGGGGGGGGGTCCCTAGTTAACGCACCGAGCATACCTAGCATGATTTGTTCATGCTAGTGTAAGAGTGTCACACTCTTATCTATTATATACTCTTGATGTCACGAACAATGTCATGTGGGGACCCATAGTATGTATATGTGTATATGTGTGTGCAGTGTGAGCGATGTCACCAACGATGTCATGGGGGGTCCCATGTATGTATAACCGTGTATATGTGTGTGTGCAGTGTGAGTAATGTCACGAACAATGTCATGTGGGGACCCATGTATGTATATGTGTACATGTGTGTACAGTGTGAGCGATGTCACGAACGATGCCATGGGGGGACCCATGTATGTATATGTGTATATGTGTGTACAGTGTGAGCGATGTCACGAACGATGTCATGGAAGACCCATGTGTGTATTGTGTGTATGTGTGTACAGTGTGAGCGATGTCACGAACGATGTCATGGGGGAACCCATGTATGTATATGTGCATATGTGTGTACAGTGTGAGCGATGTCATGAACGATGTCATGGGGGGACCCATGTATGTATATGTGTATATGTGTGTACAGTGTGAACGATGTCACGAACGATGTCATGGGGGGACCCATGTATGTATATGTGTATATGTGTGTGTGCAGTGTGAGTAATGTCACGAACAATGTCATGTGGGGACCCATGTATGTATATGTGTACATGTGTGTACAGTGTGAGCGATGTCACGAACGATGACATGGGGGACCCATGTATGTATTGTGTATATGTGTGTACAGTGTGAGCGATGTCACGAACGATGTCATGGGGGGACCCATGTATGTATATGTGTATATGTGTGTGTGCAGTGTGAGTAATGTCACGAACAATGTCATGTGGGGACCCATGTATGTATATGTGTACATGTGTGTACAGTGTGAGCGATGTCACGAACGATGTCACGGGGGACCCATGTATGTATTGTGTATATGTGTGTACAGTGTGAGCGATGTCACGAACGATGTCATGGGGGAACCCATGTATGTATATGTGTATATGTGTGTACAGTGTGAACGATGTCACGAACGATGTCATGGGGGGACCCATGTATGTATATGTGTATATGTGTGTGTGCAGTGTGAGTAATGTCACGAACAATGTCATGTGGGGACCCATGTATGTATATGTGTACATGTGTGTACAGTGTGAGCGATGTCACGAACGATGTCACGGGGGACCCATGTATGTATTGTGTATATGTGTGTACAGTGTGAGCGATGTCACGAACGATGTCATGGGGGAACCCATGTATGTATATGTGTATATGTGTGTACAGTGTGAACGATGTCACGAACGATGTCATGGGGGACCCATGTATGTATATGTGTATATGTGTGTGTGCAGTGTGAGTAATGTCACGAACAATGTCATGTGGGGACCCATGTATGTATATGTGTACATGTGTGTACAGTGTGAGCGATGTCACGAACGATGACATGGGGGACCCATGTATGTATTGTGTATATGTGTGTACAGTGTGAGCGATGTCACGAACGATGACATGGGGGACCCATGTATGTATTGTGTATATGTGTGTACAGTGTGAGCGATGTCACGAACGATGTCATGGGGGGACCCATGTATGTATATGTGTATATGTGTGTGTGCAGTGTGAGTAATGTCACGAACAATGTCATGTGGGGACCCATGTATGTATATGTGTACATGTGTGTACAGTGTGAGCGATGTCACGAACGATGTCACGGGGGACCCATGTATGTATTGTGTATATGTGTGTACAGTGTGAGCGATGTCACGAACGATGTCTTGGGGGAACCCATGTATGTATATGTGTATATGTGTGTACAGTGTGAACGATGTCACGAACGATGTCATGGGGGGACCCATGTATGTATATGTGTATATGTGTGTGTGCAGTGTGAGTAATGTCACGAACAATGTCATGTGGGGACCCATGTATGTATATGTGTACATGTGTGTACAGTGTGAGCGATGTCACGAACGATGACATGGGGGACCCATGTATGTATTGTGTATATGTGTGTACAGTGTGAGCGATGTCACGAACGATGTCATGGGGGGACCCATGTATGTATATGTGTATATGTGTGTACAGTGTGGACGATATCATGGGGGACCCATATATATATATATATATATATATATATATATATATATATATATATATATATATATATATATATATAATATATATATATATATAATTTCGTTTTGCCATAGCATGGATTATCTACCATCCTACTTTGTAGCAATTTCCCTATAAGTTTTGATCGACGAATCTACCCGACCCATTGATTGCACTCTGCATGACAAAAGCTCCATTGATAAAAATAACTGAAGAGTGAAGCTTAATATTTAGAGCGAATGCATGTGCACTGTTTCCTGAAAAAATTTATCCAATGAGCTGGCGAAATCTACATGGCATGGCTTCGATAAGTGGGGCTCAGCGAAGTTACAGATCTAGTTCGTCTGACGATAGTGAAGCGGAAGATGATATTGCCAATGGTAGGAATTTTATTGAATTCTCTTTGAGTGTGTTTAATATAAATAACTTCGAATCCTTCTGGGGAAGCTTGTGGCAGGACTAGAAGCTAGGACTTTCAGTGGATGTTTGCCGATATTGCCAATGGTAGGAATTTTATTGAATTATCTTTAAGTGTGTTTAATATAAATAACTTCGAATCCTTCTGGGGAAGCTTGTGGCAGGACTAGAAGCTAGGACTTTCAGTGGATGTTTGCCGATATTGCCAATGGTAGGAATTTTATTGAATTATCTTTAAGTGTGTTTAATATAAATAACTTCGAATCCTTCTGGGGAAGCTTGTGGCAGGACTAGAAGCTAGGACTTTCAGTGGATGTTTGCCTGATATGACTCCATAAATTAATACAAATTGCTATATTTCTCTGCATGGCATAGTCAGAGAGGTTTTACGTTCAGCACTACTGACCCACCGGTGGGTCAGTCCGATTTCTACTGACAGACTGCTGACCCACCGGTGGGTCAGGTTAACATGTAGTTTACAGAGAAGAAAAATTTTTCAGTCTGCGAAGCAAAACATGCATGCTGCTTTTAGTGTACAGGAAAGGCAAACTTTCGCGACATTGTACCATAGGAAGGCATTATGCCTGCATTATTTATAATTTGTTTGTGACTGTGTATATACTAAAATAGTATTAGTCTATGAAGTAATTAACCAAAAATAGTATTAGTGGTGAACGAGTTGGGTCTCTTGCGCAATTCCCCCCAGCCCTAACTTTTGATTTTTTTGACCAACAACTTTGAAATTTTGTATGGGTGCATAGTATAGGCTGATCAATTCAAAAATGCAAAAATTTTAAAATTTAAAAAATTTTAAAAAATTTTGAATTTTATTTTGGTAAGGGGGGACCAAGGGGAACCGAAACATTTTTTGAATAAAAATTTGCTGAAAACGTGCATACAGAGGTTTTCAGGGGCGCTGAGCACGAATCCGAAATCCGTTTTTCGACAAATCTTTTCGTTAGCTCAGGATAAACTTACATCTTAAGCTTATAACTTTAGCTTATTTTAAGCTAACGAAAAGCTTTATCGAAAAACGGATTTCGAATTCGTGCTCAGGACCCCTGAAAACCCCTGTATACACGTTTTCAGCAAATGTTTTTTCAAAAAATGTTTCGGTTCCCCTTGGTTCCCCCTTACCAAAATAAAATTTAAAATTTTTAAAAATTTTTTTAAATTTTTAAAATTTTTGCATTTTTGAATTCATCAGCCTCTTGTATGCACCCATACAAAATTTCAAAGTTATTGGTCAAAAAAAATCAAAAGTTATGGCTGGGGGGGAATTGCGCAAGAGACCCAACGTGTTAATTAAATCTGTCGGGCGATGTTGCAGCACAGATAGAGCCGAGATGGCTGTCCTTTTTGCACAACCAGGCAGGACCTCAGTAGTATAGTGTGCACGTTTCATGCCTCAATCCGGGATTGGATTTCCCCCGGGTTATTACGTCATCCCTGTGTCAATATCTGCTAGTTTTCCTCCTACTCTTGGTTTTTGTACTGCATGACCACTGGGGAAAATAAACACCCAGCATATACCCCCTGTACCTCCAGTACCACTGTATCCCCAGTACCCCCTGTACCCCCAGTAACCCCCTGTCGAACATCCTGTTTATACCCCCAGTACTTCCTGCCATACTCCTAGTATTACACCCAGTTCCTGCCCTTACCAACCACACACCTTGACAACACCCAGTATATACCCCCAGTTCCAAAAGCATTCACACCCTCTCCAAGCTTCCTCATCACCGTCCCTCTGAGTTCTTCCCCCGGGGCTTGGGACCCGGCGTCGGCCCATTACCGGTTTTTTTATTTTTCTATTTTGTTTGATTTTTTTGGGTTTTTTAGCGTTTCTATACAGCATATATATATATATATATATATATAAATATACATATATATATATATATATATATATATATATATATATATATATATATATACAGTATACACATTTAGCCCTTAAGAGGGCTGTTGGGATACACAAGTACTACAGTCATATATCCAAT
The DNA here is from genome assembly GCA_030248195.1 of Trissonchulus latispiculum. Lineage (NCBI taxonomy): Eukaryota > Metazoa > Nematoda > Enoplea > Enoplida > Ironidae > Trissonchulus > Trissonchulus latispiculum. Next base: position 64,217 of record JASAND010006820.1, read on the forward strand.
GGAGCCGTACTCACCCCATCTGCTAACACTTTCCGTTTAGGGTAGAGGTAGGGAATCATCTTCATCTTTAGTTTGAAAGTATTGTATTATTTTATTGTCTATGCTTCTAAGTCCTCTGTTTTCTCCAGACATTGTATTCCCCGTTTCTAAAACATTTTTAAAATCTTCCGGGGTGTAGTTATTTAGGGGTTTGCTCACTCCTTTATGGGAGACTTTATTCGTCTTTCCCCACGCCAGGTAGGTCTTGCTACAAAGTGCTATTATACCGTCCCCAGTCCATTCCTCTTTGAACAAACCGGGTATTCTTTTCAGGCTAGGGTCTTGAACAAAGAAATCCTTGAGTGCCTTTTGCCACCTACTTTCATTTCTAATAGGGACACAATCACTTAAGTTTTTAGAAGAGCAGGCAAAATAGAGGGAGTCTGTATCCATTTGGCAGAGTTGGAAGGTTTCGGGCCACAAATTGGGTTTCAGGCAGTCATAGTAGAACTGAAGCATCCTAAGTTTGGCGTACTGGTAGACGAAGAATCCCACTAATTCCGGAAGCCTGTAGACAATTTTTGACTTAGCCGATTGAACCTCATATATCCCGTTTCCCAGGTCTTCTAATCTTCTAAATCTCCACCCATTTACGTCCCGGCTAGCCCCAGACCTTTGACAATATTTTATATCCTGGTGTTTTTCTAAATTTGTAATTGTCCGACCATAGTAAGAATTTCCCAAAAGTTTAAACATTTCTCCCTTGAGTGCTAGATCCGGATCGGAATCGGCGGCAGATCGATGGTAAGTAACCTCATCTCCCAGTTCTTTGAAACAGGCCTTAGGTTTAAATTCAATTGCTTGGTGGATTTTCATAATTTTCAGTCCGTGTTTGAGATACCATTTAATTAGTGGAGTAGCTAGGAGAATTTTCTTTCCAAAGTAGCTTCCAATTAGACCCATTCTAGGTTGATTCATTAGGTCATTCAAATCGCAAAAGGTTTTCATATGATCTCCAATATCTTCCTTTGAAATCTCTACATTTTTGAAAACAGGGGTCATCTCTGCGAAGTATTCCTTTTTATCCTCAGGAACCTCAATGTCCACCTCAACTAACCCGAAGAACCTATTAGCCTGAATTTGGGTGACTAACTGTGCGAAAGTTAACATAGATCGTTTCTTTGGGAGATTAAAGTGCTCATCCATGAACTGCTGCATGTCCGGGGAGTCTTTTAGGTCTTTGTCGAACTCACATTCCCACTTTTCCAGAAGATCGAAACCCTCATCTTTAATTGCCTGGGAGACTCTTTCAGTTCGTTCCCGTCTTTTAGTCCGATCCTCTGCATCCTGGTTCCTATCCAGTTCACAGCCATGTCCGTGGAAGTATCACCCATGGAATTGTAGGACGAGATTCTTTTCCTGGACCCACCCGTCAACTTTGGATTTTCCTACTCTCTTTTGTCCCCCGTTGTAACCGTGTTCAACCCGAACTCCCAGTACCTTTGCCATATATTCTAGCCACATTGCTTCTTTCCTGCTTCTTTGTAGCCACCTTTTGAACTTCCCAACTTCTGTGGGTTTCCATTCGGCGTACATTCCAGTAGGCATTTCTTGCATTGTGCACCAGAGATATAGGGCATTGGCGTCGAACCCAAAGATTTGTGCTACTTTAAATCCGTTTGTAATTTCCGTTACCCCGGCTTCATGATATCTGTGAAAGACCAAACTAGGACCCCCGACTATGTTATCCTTTATGAATTTATGCCAATTTTGGCTGAATCTACTGAATAGGGGAGGATCGTGTGCTTTGGAATTTTGTTCATCATATGTTTATAAGCCAGCCCAGGTAGAGAAATAGCCCCACTTTTAAACATATCAATTCTCATAGTTTTCCAAAAGTCCACCATCTTTTCGGTAGCTTGAAGGAAGGGCCCTACATTCAAATTATTGTACCAAATTAGGAGATCCCTTACAGTTTTAAATTTATTTTTCTCCAGGCTGCAACTACGGCAGTGAAGTCCTCGTCAGAAATTTCCTGTTGCCTAAGGGTTGAATAGTATAAGTCGCGGTGGGGGAATCCTTGGTCTAAAAACTCTAGGGAAGTGAAAGCTTCATAAGGGAAGGCACCCTTTTGATCCTCAATTTTAAAACCTTTAAGCCATTTCTTGTAGGAGGTCCCAGCGGCAAGGTAGTTTGTAATGTCTAGGAAGTACAGTTTAGGAGTGGAGAGGGCCATGTAGTTGTTATTCTTTTTCACCACATACTTGGTTTCCTGGCCATTTAGGATTAAGTTTGTAATTAGACAAGACTAATGGGTCATATCGAATTTTCCTGAATTGAATCCGAGAGTTGGAACTTCCTTTAACCAGGTTTCGAATTCGGCTAGAAGTTTCTCGTGTTCTGTTAAACCGGAAAGTGTGGGCTCGTAGATTTCCCTAAGAAGTACGTAGGCCTTACCGGCTATCTCCTCCATGTAGTCCTTCATTCGGACCACTAAGTTGTAGGGATCCCCTGTCGTAATTAGGCAATTTGGAGTTTCGTACCCAGGGACATTGGATGCAATAGAAACTGAGGCTGGAATTAGCTCTTTTTCGTAAATCAACTTTGGTCCACTCTTCTTATCAGTGGGTTTAAACATGCACTCAAAATCGTAGGCTATTCTAAAGGGGTAGTACCATTCAGGCACGGGGATTCCCAGATCACTAATTTTCTGCAGTATCGTTTTTGTAGGTCCAACCCCACCTCCAGGGAAGATATGCTTGATACCCACCTCGCAACTTTTAGTATGTCGGATAAAACTTCCGTGGTGATGGAATAATTTTTCGCAGTTGGAGCATTTCCAGGTAAGGGTAAACTTGTTGAGATTTTTGATAAAGGAGAAGTGATTTTCGTAAATATTAATAGCCATTTTCCTGGATCTCTTTCCCAAAGGTCGTCGGATAAGTTTGGCAGCAACTTCAGTTATTTCTTGATCCCGTTCGTGATTCCTGATTACGAGTTCATTAAGGTCTTCCGGCTCCTCATCTGCTTCCTCAACTGTAGACCCAAGTTCGTAAACTGTAATAGCAATGTCAAATTTGTCCTCCAATTCGTCTAAATCTTCTAAACTAACCCCATTAAACTCTTCTCCAGGTTCAATCCATTGATCAATTAATTCGTCAGTTTTTTCCTCTAAACCATGAACATTAGACCCAAGACCTAAAGCTAGGCACCTGAAGAAACACTTTTGGTCCTCATAAGGCCTTCTTGAATTTTGATTTTTTATAAGAGCATTTAGACCTCGGTTATTTTTCACGTAGTCTGGAAGATATCTAGCTTCAGCCACAGGATAGGAGATCAGCTTGTTTATGTAGAAACAGACATTTGTAATTTGGTGGACAGTCCACTTCGTATTAGGGTGTTGCTGTCTAACCCACTCAAGGATGTCTCCCCGGTCCAACTCATAGTAAATTTTTCCCAGATCGCTCTCATTGGAAATGTGGACAGGTTCATCGAAATACCGGTTATTTCCAGAAGGGTAGTAGTACCTCAATTCCCCGTCTTCAATATTCCTAAGCACAAATCCAAAGGTAAGGTTGAATTTAAATTGCCATCTCTGAAGTTTGAAAATAATTTTGACCAGGTCCTTAATCTGAGACGCACTGTCCATCCTAAAGTTATAGCGATTTTGGATACCAGACGAAACAAAATATCGAGTTCTAATTCTACTCCAATTTTCTCTGTAGATCTGGGCTAGGTCTTCGGGGAGATCCTTTACAATACTCGTAGTCAACTTGGGGGCGTCTTCAGTTGGGATATTTGAAAACTGGGTTTGTCTCAAGGTCTTAGGATCCTGGATTTTTGGGGCTTCGCGGTGAGTTCTGAGATGTCCCTGGTAGCCTTTATAGGTCTTGTATTTGAACCCACACTTCCTACATTCATAGGAGGCGCCCTCATTTTGATGAAATTTCCTAAAATGCCTGGTGAAATTATGTTTTTCTGTAAAGACTTTCTCACACCTAGGACAAGGATACACCGGCTTTGAGGAATGTTCCAGTTTGTTGTGATTTCGAAGTTGTATTAAAGTGGGGAATGTTTCTTTGCAGGCATGACAATAAGGGACAGAAGTTCTAACAGGGGCAGGTTCTTGAGAAAGGGATTGGCCATACGTCCAGAATTCGTCGGTGCCAATGACTTCTTTTCCATTCCACTCAGTTTTAATTAGGGAGATTGCTTGGTCTCTTAGGGACTTGGTCACCTGGGGGTCATCTTTCCAGAATCCCGTTTCGATAGCAGCATTAAGTTTAGAAATCGCAGACATAATTCTTTAGCTTAAACTTTGGTATACGTCTAGTTTACAATTGCTTTTATGAACTTTCGCCTTTTATTAATTCACGTTTATATGTACTTTAGAGTTTATATGTATTCTTGCTTTTATGGACTTTGTGTTTATATGTTCTTTAATGAACTTTCGCCTTTTATTATTTTAATCGTTTATATGTCCTTTAATAACTGCCTGTATTAACTTTGCCCTTTTATTAACTTCCAAGATAATTTGTGCTTTTATGTACTTTCCGCTTTTATTAACTTTCGCCTTTTATTAATTCACGTTTATATGTACTTTTCAAATTTCTTGTATTGATAGAGAGAGAGCACTTTCGGAACCGCCCGTTCGCGATGAAAGAATAAGTCCAACTGACACTAAATCAAAACTTTCACACTTTATATACTTTTTCGGACCCTATACTGTCAGTATCTCCTGTACCCCTAGTACTTCTAGCACTCCTAGTATGCTGTTAGTACCTCTAGTACTTCCTGCTTTCCTGGTATACTGCCTGTTAGACACTTCCAGAAACTGCTAGATAAGCTTCGAGTATTCTGACAATCTTCTAGTCTAAACTGCTTGAACTTCACAAGATAGAACTTTACAAGATGTAATAGTGTAAGAGAGAGCACTTTTGGAACCGACCACTCGCGACGACAGATCAAGTCAGACTGACGCGATATCGAAATTTTCACCCTTGATATACTTTTTTAAACCCTACTTCCAGTACTTCTAGCACACTACTAGTACGCCCACACATACTACCAGTCATACACCCAGTCCTACTACTAGTTTCTGTCATACGTCTTGTACGCCCACACAAACACCCAGTCATACTACCAGTCATACACGCAGTCATACACCTAGTACTTCCAGTTCTCTTCATAAAACGTCTGCGCCAGTCGTCACTCCCTGTCGTACTGCCAGTAATCATTGTGCATCCTTCCAACCAATGGCACATATAAACAGGTCCCGCTTATTTACAATTACAATTACATTTACAACGAACTAGCGAATGGATACTAAAATTGTTGTCTGCATTGCCTTAGCTGCTTTAACTGTCAGTGTTTCCTTAAATATTTGGCTTCTGACGAGAAGTTGCGAAGAACCGCTTAACGTAGACTACCAGACAGACGGAACGATAAGGATCTCCAAACAAGGGAAATATGTTTACTACACTCCACCCAAGTTTAGTGCAATTCTTGACCTCTACTATGAATGCTCGATAGGAAGTTGTGTAACCGCCACAGCTAAGCACTGTCCCTTCATTTCAGAGGTATACAATTTTCAGCTTTGCGTCGACAATTAATAAAAACATAGAAAGCGCTTATCTCGGACCTATCTACCTTACAAAAACCGATCTCGATGACTTGTATTCCTTGTAACTTTCTCTACTTCAAGCACCCCTTTACTTGCATGGTCTCTGCCCCGACTAAAGCAGGGAAGACAACATTCGTGTCAAAACTAGTTGAAAACGCTCACAGATTGATACGACCTCCCCCGAAACGAGTGATTTGGTGTTGTACGGAGTGGCAGTCGGCGTACGAAAAAATTGATGCGGAGTTTGTAGAGGGCTTACCGGACTTGGAGCAAGTAAAGGGAAACACAGAGCCAATTTTACTAATTCTAGACGATCTAATGGATGAAGTAAAAAAGGACTCTAAACTGATTCGACTTTTCACTCGAGGATGCCATCACTGGTCTAGCAGTGTCATTCACATCACCCAGGACCTATTTTATGATAAACAACGGACTAACCGGATAAATTGCCAATACATTGTGTTGATGAAAAACCCAGCAGATAAGTTAACAGCAATGAACCTCGCCCGACAAATGTTCCCGACTAACACTACTTACTTTATGAAATCTTTCAATCACGCAACCTCACGTCCCCACGGCTATCTCCTTATTGACCTTGACCAGGAAACTCCAGAGCAATACCGCCTTAGAACGGATATTTTCGACCGGACAGGAGTCTACCTACCAATAAAAGCGGGGAAGAGTCAAGTAGTCCGAATCAATAAAAACGCTAAATCAATAAAAACGGTACGCGATACATAAATCAAGCTGATACATGGTCTTGAAGTCAATAAAAACGCGAAATGGCAAAGCGATTCGAAAGCAATCTTCCCTGTCTAATACATCTTTGTAACTGTAAGAAGAAGGTCAGAGAAGCTATCATTGAAAATAGTGATCTTGGTCTAATCAAAACAATCCTAGACTGCATTGAGAACGTACTTTCTGGGAACGTGGAACTGCCCGAATCAGACAAAATGGCGTTGCGTAAACACGTAAGCACACTCCGAGCTCTCCGGGACAAGAAAATAAAACTTCAGGATAAAAAGCAAATTATTGTTCAAAACGGTGGCTTTCTTCCTGCTCTCCTAGGCCCTCTAATTAGAATAGTCAGTGGTATTGCAGGTAGCTTTATTAGATAATGGAGTACTCAATCCTAGTTAAGCCTGAAGAGTTCGATCAACACCAGGAAGTTTTAGAAAAAGATGTTGTGGACAAGCTAAAAAGCAAAGAATATGCCGATACAAAGTTGAAAAAGTACCAACAGGCTAATTACAGAAGACGGTTCTTGAAGGAAAAGCCCTATAAGTTAGATATAACCACTACAGAACCAACAGCCTTCCCGACATTGTCTCCACTCTACCAATAACTCTACAAAGTAAAGGGAAAAACCTCATTGACTTCGTCCAGTCTATTCCTGATTTCAAAGTTAATCAAAAGGGGGAGATAGAGTACAAAGGTAAATCCGAGCCGGGTTCTAGAATCTTCGACCTAATCCACGACTTTGTCCGCAATCGCAAAACACTTTCTCCAGCTAGAGGTTGGGAATTGTTCGCTGAGGCTCTGAGGGAAAGCAATGTCCCAAGGGAGTTTCTCGGCAACCGTCAGCGGTGGGAAGCAATAAAAGGAACTCCATCTATTACTGATACGGTCGAGCGGATACGAAAAGTGAGACAGAGACTTCAGTTTGGAACGGGACGCGAGCAAACAACAAGCAATAAACCGAAACAAAAACGTACAACGGGTGCAAATAACAAACAAGGCGAACAGAAACAAAAGCGTAAGCCGGATCATTTCAGTAAAGCACTAACAAAACTAAAATGGAAGACCTTCTAAGCAAATTGTACTATGATCCCACCCAACCCTCAGCGTTTTCCGGGATAAATTCTTTGGCAGAGAGGGCAGGCATTCCTCAAAGACAGGTAAAGGATTGGCTCAGCAAGCAGTATACCTATTCTGTCCACAAACCAATAAAGCGAAAGTATCCCCACCTTAGATATGTATTCCACGACATTGATGAACAATGGCAGATTGACCTGGCAGACATGGCAAACCTAGCTGATCAAAATGACAACTACCACTTTCTACTCACTTGTATAGATGGCTTCAGCAAGTACGCCTGGGTAGAGCCTGTAAGAAGCAAGTCAGGGGCGGATATCACTGTGGCATTTGAGAATATTCTAGCTCAAGGACGAAAACCCCAGAAGGTATTAAGTGACCGAGGGAAAGAGTTTCAGAATAGAAAGTTTCAAAACATGTTAAAGTCAAGGGGCATTCGCTCCTACACCTGTAATAACCCGGACATTAAATGCAGCATCGTTGATCGTTTTAACAGAACACTGAAGACAAAAATATGGAAGTAGTTTACGCGAACAAGGAGGTATAGGTATCTAGACGTTCTCCAAAGTTTCGTAAGCGGCTTCAATAACTCAAAACATCGTACAATTTAAATGACACCGAGTGAGGCATCGAAGCGAAAGAATGAAAGGCAAGTGAGGGAGATATTTCTGGGAAAAAACAACAGACTACGCAAGCAGTTCGAGGTAGGCGATATTGTTCGAATAAGTAAGACTAAAGGAAGGTTTGAGAAAGGCTATCTTCCAAATTGGTCTGAGGAACTTTTTAAGATTAGGTTGGTTCACCCAAGCGGAATGTACGAGCTAGAAGACCTTGCCGAAGAACAAATACAGGGCCTATTCTATCCCGAAGAGTTACAAAAAGTAGATAAGCCAGACTCCTACTGGGTTGAAAAGATAATAAAAACTCGGAAACGGGGTAGGAAGAAGGAATACTTTGTCAAGTGGCTAGGTTATCCAGAGAAGTTTAATAGTTGGATATCAGAAGATGATGGATTTCTATATGTTCCTCCCCAGTAACACGGAGGACTTCGAAACAAACTCGCTAAGTGACTACAGGGTTAAGCACCCTCATAGAATAAAACTACAGGGTGAGTGGGAAGTTGCTCTAGTGGAAATGATGTACCCGGTGACTTGGGGCAATCTTTCTGCAGCTAATTCTGCCGTGTCCTTTAAGTTTCCCGATAAGACCTCAATGGTTAAACTCCTACCTAAACGACATTACGAAACAGTGGACGACTTATGTGACGCAATCAATTTCACCATACTGAATATGGAACACCCAGTTACAGGCGAAAGAGCACCTATTAAATTTAGATTCGACGGATACAGGCACAGAGTAATGTTTTCGATTCCAAAGACCTTCCCCAACACCGTTAAGTTAAGCAAGAATCTATGGATGATGTTAGGCTATTACCCTGATCCCATGCAAAGGGACGGCGATCCAGTAGATGACAAAATAGTTTTTGTTGCAGAGTCCGAGCCTGATCTTCGACTGGGCTTCTACTCTCTCTTCGTTTACTGTGACCTGGTGGCTCCTCAAGTTATAGGAAACGCCCTGGTCCCTCTCCATCGGGTCGTTACAACAGAGGGAAGTCACGGGGCTGTGGTAAATAAGGAGTATCACAATCCACATTACGTCCCCGTCCTCCACAAAGACTTCGATATGGTGGAAATCAATATAAACGATGACGCGGGAAGGCCTATACAATTTGCATTCGGAAAAGTTTACGTCAAGCTTCACTTCAGAAGGCGACGATAATGCGCTGCCAATACATATCAGAGACTGAAGACACTTGGGAGTTAACCCTACATCAAACAGGTGGGGCGCTTCCAGCATACGCGGGGCTTCCGTATCAACGAGGAGCGGGGATAGGCAACATATTCCGGGGACTATTTAGAGCCGCACTTCCAATTCTCAAACGGGTAGGTCTATCTGCAGGTAAAAGTCTAGCTAAGAACGCACTAGCCCTAGCGTCAGACGTAACCCAAGGTGAAGACATAAAAGCAGCTGCGAAACGGAGAGGTAAACAGTTTCTTGGTGAGACATTAACGGCTGCTGGCGAGCATATTCAACAAGGAGAAGGCATTGGTCAAAGACCAAGATCTAACAACATAAAAGGAGTACGCGGGCGAGGTAGACCACCGAAACAACAAATAGACATATTCACGTAAGCATGACCAAACAGGTAGATTCACGATCTCTTCCTGGGTTTAAGTCGGAGCTGGACCTTTTCACCGTCCCGCCTACCCAAGTGGCTGTAGAGCACGGGTACTGGGCGGAAATCGGTCCTCAAAACCCGATAACTGACTCAGGCCCTTACCGTTTTACTGTTCCCAAAGACTCGTACATGCTTGACCTAAACAAAAATTACCTCTATCTCAGGGTTAAAATTGACGGGGATGCAGGGACTCCCATTAAGCTTTTCGGCAAAACATTCTTCCAGCGATGTATAGTCAAACTCTCTGACAAGGAAATCTACAATTCGGGTCCCCACTACGCATACCAGGCCTACATTGAAACTATGCTGAATTATTCTCGGAATGCAAAAGAAGGCCATCTATAGGCTGCCGGCTATGAGTTCGACTCCGGTACAAGGGGCACATGGGTTGCTACAAAATCCCCTGAGTTTATGGCACCGATTCACTGCGATCTATTCAAGCAAGAAAAGTACCTCCTAAGCGACTGTCAACTGACCATTGAGCTGCACCGAAACCCAGACGAGTTCTGTCTCAGTTCTCAGGGAAGCAGTAAAGTCAAGGTAGAGGACATGCGCTGGTACGTGAGAAAGGTTAAGTGCCAAGACTCTATGTCCCTAGCCATTGAAAATATTCTCTCTCAGGGAAACACTGCAAAGTACCCCATCCGACGAACAAAGGTGGTAGCTCGACATCTGAGCGCAGGCGTACAAACCATTGTCGAAAACTCCATATTCACCGGCCAACTTCCTAGAAAAGTGATTATTGGGCTAGTCAAGTCTGAGGCATTTAACGGATCTTTAACAGCTGACCCCCTGACACTGGAGACCATCAACATTACCGAAATTAGTCTAAAATGCGGGGACGAGTACATTCCTAGACAACCCATGAAAATTGACTTCTCCAAACCTCGAGGGTACACCTTCCCGTTTGTTTTTCTTTTCGAAGCTATCGACATGGCTGGGGATGACAAGGGGTGCTACATCAGCTACGCAGACTTCAAAGATGGTAACGCTTTCTTCGCCTTTGACCTCACCCCGGATAACACCGACACCGGCGCCATGCAGTTAATTCGGGAGGGAGACGTCTCTCTTCGGATGGAACTGAGTAAGGCGTTGAGTGCTACGAGCTATCCTCAGGGGGTTGAAATCATTATATACGGGGAATTTGACAACCTTATCTCAATCGATTACAACCGTACACCTTTCTTCGATTACGCCATATGAATACACTAGAAATTGAATACACGCTACAGCCTCTCGTTAAAAATTTCGTTGGAGTCTTTCCCATTGACCATCTTCCTGAGACGCCGCTCGACACATTCTGCTTTGTAGCCAACACAGATCCCTGCCAACTTCCTGGACAGCACTGGGTTGCGTTGTACGTGGACGATTACGCCGAGTACTTTGATAGCTACGGCCGACCACCACTTAAAGAGTTTGAAAAGTACTTTGAGGGGCGGTTACAAAAACATAACCCGGTTCGCTTACAAGATTACACCACTTTCGTATGCGGGGACTACTGCGTCTACTTCCTCTACCACCGAGATAAAGGGTTTTCCTTCGAAGACATAATCTCCTTTCTTAGGGAGCGACCTTCTAAAAACGACGAGATTGTGAAGGGGTTTGTAGACAGTCTAACGTAACTTCATATGATCGGGCATAGTCAACAGGTACGTACGATACAATGGCAAAACCTCCACAGGTGGGATTCGGCTGGACTAAAATACTCATTGTAATCTGCTCTATCTTCCTTACTGCAACCGCACTCGCGGTCATCCTCAGCGCACTCGTTTCCCCAATTTCTCTATGCCTTGACAAAGCGATGATCGACCAACTCCGGAAATCCTTCCACCAAAAAGTTAATCTAACCTTACTCGGAACTGAGCCTTGTTGGTACTCTCTCAATATCGACTGGGCCGAAATATGCTTCAGTCATAATTACGACGTTCTAAGCGTCTCTATCCCAACAGTCCTCCTAAGGGCTCCCCAAGGAAAAGGGGTAAAAACCACCTGTACATAATGTATATAGTAGGGACCAAAAAAATTATAAAACTATAAAACCACAAAAAATCATAAAACAAAACCCACAAAAAACTAAAAACAAAAAAACCATTAATGCGGCCTGGGCGAAAGCTCTGAAGGTTCCCAAGCCCTTCCGGCAAGCCGGTAAAATCGCAGAGGGATGGAAATAATTCTAACAGACAGATCGGAAATAAAACGGATAGGAATTAATAAAAGCGCGAAGTTACCTATGAAAAGGAATTGAGCTGAAGACATAAAGCACGAAACACCAGTAAGAAAATCAGAAACAGGACAACGAATAGACGAAGACATACGAAAGAATTGAATAAAAGAAGAGCGAATCTAGCATGGCATCGAGTATTACTCCTTTTTCTACTACTGCTAACTGTAAACTTTGTCACACACCCTTGGAAAAGCTAGTAAACAGTTACTTTCACGAAAATAACGAAGCACCATTCCCTCTCATTGGTCCAATATATTTCTGTGAAAATTGTTACATAAGAGATGGAAGAATAAGGCCGGTACTTTGTTGTTCACACTTAGTAGCGGACGTGCAGATTTTTGAGATGGGGACCGACATGCCCGGGCACCAAACGTTTTGTTTCATAAAGTCCACGTCAAGATGCCCTATTTGTTTAGAAGATTTTGATAGTCACCGTGTATGTCGTAAGCTAAGTTGCGACCATATATTTCATGACTTTTGCATTACATCTTGGTTTCTGAGACATTACACCTGTCCTGTTTGTCGATCCGAGATAGAAATCTTTAACGACGCAACGATGAGAATTGTTGAGGCCGGTGTGCTTGCATAGTTGAACATAAAAGCATGGCATTAATAAAAATTGTAAATCAATATAAACACCAAATGAATAACACAATAAGCTGCCAGATTTACATTAGGGATAAATAATTATTAAATAGTTTGCCAGAAGTTATTACAGAAATGGCGGATGGGTACTATTGGAGCTATGTTGTGCCAACTACAAATGGCGTTACAGTGGGACGGTTTCCAGGACGTTATAGTTCATACCAAGCTGCTAAACAAGCTGCTTATGCTCCAATAGCGGAATTCGGTTCCATTATAGGTTATCCTTTATTGATAGTTAAAATTGAAAGGGTTGTAGGTGGAGAAGTAGTAACGACAGTATTTGTTTACATTGTCGACGCAATAGAACACACAGAACAAATATTTGCTGGGCACGTGACTTCCTGGTTACCCCAATAGTCCTCTTAAGGGCTCCCCAAAGAAAAGGGGTAAAAACCACAACTAGTTTTACTACCAGTACTAATACTTCCACGAACTATAAAAATTTTAAAAAATCAAACAAAATAGAAAAAATAAAAAAAACGGTAATGGGCCGACGCCGGGTCCCAAGCCCCGGGGGAAGAACTCAGAGGGACGGTGATGAGGAAGCTTGGAGAGGTGTGAATGCTTTTGGAACTGGGGGTATATACTGGGTGTTGTCAAGGTGTGTGGTTGGTAAGGGCAGGAACTGGGTGTAATACTAGGAGTATGGCAGGAAGTACTGGGGGTATAAACAGGATGTTCGACAGGGGGTTACTGGGGGTACAGGGGGTACTGGGGATACATTGGTACTGGAGGTACAGGGGGTATATGCTGGGTGTTTATTTTCCCCAGTGGTCATGCAGTACAAAAACCAAGGGTAGGAGGAAAAACTAGCAAATATTGACACAGGGATGACGTAATAACCCGGGGGAAATCCAATCCCGGATTGAGGCATGAAACGTGCACACTATACTACTGACCTCCAGAGATTAGTTCTCTCTGGGTAAGAGCGCTCACAGCACCCTTTGGTTTACTCCTGTTTCGAATTAAGGCTTTGCCTTAGTGACAACAGGCAGGCGTAATTCATTATTTCTTTCATTTTTCATCTATATCTAAAATTTTCAGTTCTTCAACAAGCTCCAGGTCGTGCAAATAATGATTAGACCGCAACCCGGACAGTTTACATCATGACAACACTATGATTAATAAAGTAATTTCTACCAAACTGAAAGTTCGAACAGAATCCAAAAATTCAGTCATTCATATGAGGGAACGTATATTAACTAGACTTATGAAGTCTGTTTCGACATTCACAAAGGTCACTAATTTACTCGTTTGCCCCGTAGCGCAATTTATATAGTCTTTTGCTGTTCCTGTTAAGTTGAGCCAACGGAACTGACGTCTGGAGGTGTTGCTGATTTTGTCGTTGAGCAAGTGGATGCAGAGACTGCTGACAAGATTGTAAAAAACTTCAACGAAGATGAGGTCTGTTTTGTTGTTTGTGAACATTTGAGAGCTTTCTGAACTGAACTGAGTTTTGACAGCTTTTGAGTCTTCGTGAACACACAACCGAGGTTTCTGTCGAACGAGAAATGCTTTCAAAACACAGCTAACTTTGCTTGTCTCACTGGACCTAAGTCATGTCTGTCTGTCTGTCCTATGCCCACTTCAAAGATTCAGATGGCAATGCCTTTCTTATGCGAATGCTTTCCAAAGGCCAAAACTCTTAAAACATTTGTCATCGGAAAGACGTAACAGAAACATACTTGTGGCACTTCACACTTTACTTGCTGAACGTTGCATACATGTCCTACGACATAGTGTGACAGTTTCAAAAGATTGAATTCATAGACATTCATTTGGACTTATACATTAACAAGGATATCCGTTTCCTGATGGGTCCTATACCCTGTCTTTGTATGAGGCATGTGCAGGAGGGGATGTTGTGGAGGCCTTCGGCTGCCGGAAAACCGGAGTTTTCAGGTTTTTTGGGCAAAAAAACAGGAAAATTCCGGATTCTGGTGAGAGATGAGGAACCCCTCTGGGGGTGAGGTCCTTTGGGGGGAAAACCCTCCCCCCCAACCCCCCCCCCCCCAAGCACATGCAGGAGTGGGATCCTCTGGTCAGGGGGAGGAGTGAAACAATAAAAAAACAAAGCATCAGTGCGTTGCAGATTTCAAGCAAAATTCGTACCCAAAGTCTGAAGATTTTAGGAAGTTTTAGGCGAGATGAGTAGTTCTAATCGTTTATTAGAAGGTTTTTGAAATCGCCCCAGTATTAACAATTTTGTGTTAAAATTTGTGGTAATTTTTTAGTACTCTTTAATTTCATCTTCTTGGCGTCGTCCCTTGTCGTGATTGCTCAATCGGCTCTGGAAACTATTACTTATTTCAGATGTATCCTCACTTTTCCGAGCCGAAAGGCTTAGCACTAATCATTAATAATATGACATACGAAGGAAATCGCGTTCGGAATGGATCGGATGTTGATGCAGAAAATTGCGAAAAACTATTCACACAGTTGGGCTATTCTGTGGAAATAAAAAAGGATCTGACAGCCGAAGTAATTTCAGAATTTAGTATGTAAAATGGGGTCAAGTGGTCGGGCTAAAAAGTTGACGATTTAATGCAAAAGTAGTTATGGAAGTTCTCAACAAACCATCTGAAAAAAATTTGAAACTAAATGCCCTAAAACAAAAGGCTAAGTCATGTGTATCACAGGGGTCTTATCTCCGATTACCCCTCAACCACTCAAAATCCTTAAAACTTGACCAGATGATCTAAAATTTGGTATGAGCGTGTTTTCGACCACGCTGAGTTCAGATATCGCAAAATTTTTTTGACTTCGATTTTGCTGAAAATATGTATATAGTGGTTTTCGGGGTCGTTGAATACGAATCTGAAGTCCGTCTCTGCATTCAGTTTTTCGTTGGCTCAGTATAAGCTTACATCTTAAGCTTAAATCTTTAGCTTTAGCAAAAAAGTTTTCGGTTTCCCTTGGTTACCCCTTAGAAATCGAAAAATTCTAATTTCGCGAAATCGAAAAATGTTGCAATATTTGAACTCAGCGTGGTCTAAAACACACCCATGCCAAAGTTTAGATCATCTGGTCAAGTTTTAAGGATTTGGTGGTGGTGGGTAATTGAGAAAGGATCCCGTCACTGTGTAGTCAACTTTATGAACATTTCTGTTGGCCGTTTTTAGTGTTGTGCACCGGTCCTGTCTGGACCGGCTGGCCGGCCCAGGTCAAGAGTGGTCCGGCCGCCGACCGAGAACAGGCCGGCCGGCCGATTAAACCCAGGCCGGACGGCCGGCCGGTGACAAGCTGGCCGGTCAAATGTGAGGCGGCCTATCGGCCAGTGACAGTTTCTGTAGCTTATCGCCTGAAACTTGCTAGAATCTGCCTTGAAAACTATCAAAAATCTTAATTTATATTTGTATTTTGGATAGCCTGCGAAAAGTGACGTACCGGCCGGCCGGCCGGTGTAGGCCGATGCACCGGCCGTCCGGCGGCCGGCCGACCCGCCCACGAAAAATTGGGCCGATGGAACAACACTTGTCGTTTTCATAATGAATGTAAACTAACTCGCTCCTCAGGCGACTAATATAAGCTGAACTAGCTCTTAACCAGCTTAACCAGAAACGGTTATAGTTAGGGTTAGAGGGGAGAGTTAGAAGTTAAATGTAAATAGAAGGAAAATTGATTAGGAATTAGGTAGGCTGTTAGGTTTACGTGTTTACGAAAGGAGAGGATCTATCTTCGACTAGCCAACACAAATCGTATAATAACTGTAGCGCTATGTTTAGGGTCTTAAAATAGAAAAATTAATGGTTTGAGGTAAAATTTAAATTATGCGCATGAAGCTAGCAGTACATGTTATTTAAAATTGGATTTTACATATGAAACATCACGAAATTATCGGGTTTCCCAATAAAAATAGCAATACAATATTTAGGCGGAGTTTGGGGGATTTTTGGGGAATTGTATGGGGAAACAGCGAAAGTTAGGACTATAAGAGGGCTTGTAAGGGGGTGATAGCGGGGTCGGTATTACCCACATTACACTATGTTTCTGCTTGCGATATTATTTAATAAGTAACGATCGTTCAAGGTGGATGTTTCCAAAGAGGATCCTCAAATGGGCAAATTGTTAGAAAACCAGAGAACTTAATTGTCCTGTTCTCTTATGTATTAATTAACCCTCTTCTGCCCAAGACTTTTCGGGGAAAGCGGCTCAAAATGACCAATTTTACATTTTTGGCTGCCATTTTTTACTGGGAGCACCTAAGGAGACATGACTACCATCAATCGATAGAGAACTAATTCTCTACAGTTTTAAATCCGGCGTTTTCTGGTCTCTGATGCACCCAGAACAAGTTAGAAGCCGCCAAAGTCGGACAAAGTGCGAAGTTTTGTTAAACTTTCATTGAAAAAATCCAATAAATTTATTTCCATGTGCAAGACTTGATTCTGAGACGGGATCAACTATATGTTAATTTAATCTGCATAACCTCCTCTACCGCCTAGTAGAATTGCATTGCAGCCGACTAATTGCAACCAATGTTAGAATCGTTTCAAATGAACACAGAAACATAGCACTAAATTTGCCGAATCATCTAGTACACCAAAGGGCAGCCGCTTTATTAACAACTATTGAACTTATTACTCCGAATTATAGTGTGGGTGTCGAAAAAATGGAGCACGTAATTAGAGCGCCATTGTGAAACGGAGTTTGCTTTTTGGAACAGATGCCAAAAATCACCACTTGTGCCAAATGGCCGCCGCGGGCATAAAAGGGTTAATGACGCATCCAATGTTAGAAAGAAAATAATAATCCAAGCGGTTCGGTTGATTGCAGGACATGCGTAGCGTACTGTATGAATTCTCTAAAACAGACGATCATTGGAGGTGCGATTCTGTGGTGGTGATAATTTTATGCCATGGAACGAAAGAGCAACTACATGGCATAGACGGCAAGTTCATTCATGTGGGAACAGCGCTGGACGAATTTAATGGCAGAGAATGTCCTGCCTTGGCAGGAAAGCCCAAACTATTCTTCATTCAGGCTTGCCGCGGAGGTATATTTTCCTGTTTTAGTACCTTAACATTAAGATTTATTCAGAAACGGATAGGCAGTGTGAGGTTCCTCGGAGTAGGTCTTTCTCAAATGTATGGTTAAATTAGGAATGATTAGTTACTCCTGTGTAGGGACCTTGGTTACTTATCTACACTTCTAAATCAACAAGTTACCCCTAAAAGGGGAAATATTTCGCCGCAAGGGAGATAGTGCATTGCTTTCCGTCAAATAGCAACTACATGTATGTATATATATATGTATATATATACTGCATGGAGTGTTAACGTTTTGTGATTGTGTTTATGTGCCAACTTGTAGAGTTTTAGAACGGCCGAGCAGCCGGCGGCTTTTGAGCCGGTTGCCCTCCCCCACTGTGTGTATGTCGGGCCGTTCGGCCGGCCGTTGGTCGTTCTGTCGTTTAGCCGCGGGCTGGCCGTTGGCAAGTTCCACCCGGCCGTTTTAAAACACTACTAACTTGGTATTAATACGAATTAACATTTCAATACAAAAATAAGTTTACTAATTGTCGTTGACTAATCCGGTACTCAAAGAATGAACTACACCGAATATTTGGATTTTTTGAGCTTTGCCCCTTCCTCTTTAGCCATAATTTCTGATTTTTTGACCAGTATTTAAAACAGTTTGTGAAGGGAGAGACGCACTTGAAGTTGCTGAAAGTTCAAAATATTTAAGAATTTGATAATTTCAAACCTTTTAGTCTGTAATGGAGACCGAGGGGAACCAAAACATTTTTGTCTCAGATTTTGCTAAAGATTGTGTGATATCGGAGATCAAATTGTTGAGTTGTCTCGGTTCCCCACAAACGTAAATATTAAAAAATTTTTGTCGTCGTATAAAACAATATTTTCGGCATTGCAGGGGTAGCTAAATTTACAAACGTAAGCATGGGCATTGCATACAACGGGTTGAACAAAATTTTCAGTTCTGAACTGGGTCCACCGGTTACAGATATTTTGCCTTCGGCAAAATAAAAATTAAATTTTTTGTAACTGCTATTGCTGCTTCCAAATAGTATTTGCGACTTTGTTACATCAAGAGTCTAGATTAAATGAAAGATTAACCATACAAGGTATTTGATGGCGTTCGTAGTCTACCTGACAAAATTAGGAAGGACGTTTCTAAATTTATTGGCGGAATTGTACCATCGAATTATAGATCTGTCAGACTTTTCAGTTGTAAATCTCATACAAATGGCACAATAAAACGAATTTACGACTATTCAGGTACTGTTTCAAGTGAGCACCACGCCTCAAAATGCGCAGACATAAATGAAGCAACAACACACTTGAATCTCATTTGCATACTTTGCATGAAGCATTATTCTATTTTCAATTCCTGTCAAGGCGGGCAATGTACAAGTGTAAGTTGTAGCACTGCCAGAAGTGCACTCAGAGATTTGTATGCACACTAGCAGGCGAAGCTCCGAGTGAAGGGCACGAGTGCGCAAAGCGCACGAGTGCCCTTCACGAGGGCTTCGCCTGCAAGTGAGCTCACAAATTTCTGTGAGCACAGCAAGCACTACAACTACTAACTGGCTTGTAATATGGCTCAAAAACAGAAGACATTTAGTCTTCTATATGTCATGTCTTTAAAGACTGACATTTGACTTCAAAATTCAGTCGTTTATATATTATTCAACCTAATTTGCATATTTCTTTCGGTAGAAAGTATATAAGGGGGAGAAATTCTTTATCATTGCAGTCAGCTTTGCTGGCTGTCAGCAGCCTCGGTGCATACTCCGACAGGAGAGCAGCGAAGGCTTACCTGCACGCTACACCGTGCAGTACAATTGTACTGCACGGTGTAGCGTGCAATTCAATTGTACGCAGGCGGTTGTAGCATGGCTTGATTACACTGAGCCATGTTACAATTTCTGTTCAGCGTAAAAAAATATTTAATACTGCCCCTCCATTAAAATTTAATTTGCGAAAAAAACTTATTATTATTCCGAAGAACACAGGTTATTTCCACAACCCGTTTTATCCAGGAAATTTGCTCACTAATATGTTTTGACCATGGAACATTTTAAGGAAAAAACAGTAGCAGCTAGATTAACGCACTAATCATAGGCATTACTGCTAGCCGAACAAAATTTTCAGTTCAAATGTATGTCAACCCGTTACAAATATTTCGCCTTTGGCGAAATAAAAAAAGATGGCAGAAAGTTAGTTAGGAGGAATCTTTTGTCCTGCGCAGTCGTGGATGAGGCCTTGTTTTAGTGTGAGTGTGGAGTAACTTGCTGTTGCCCTTTTTATCATTGTCCGCCTGCTCTTGTCTATTTTTTGTACTTTTCCTTAAAATAAACCCGTAGAAGGAATTTTAAGCAGGCTTCATCTAGTTTAATTGAGGTAATTGTGCGAATTCACCGTCAGCCATAAACACTCACCGACGTTAGGGCTCGGGTTGAGCAAAAATAAAAGACCTGTCGCCATCAGGCGTAGCAGGGAAACTGAGATCAACTGGAAATTAAACTAGGATAATTGGGGGATAGCTTAATGCCCTAGGGCCTATTTCATCATTAGTCACAAGTTCACAAGTTTACAAGCCACAAGCAATTTCGGTTTCATCAACGATTAGTTATAAGCCACAAGTCACAAGCAAAGTCCCTGCCTGTGACAAGTTGCCCGCCCACAAGTTGATTTTGCAGTTGCGGTTTCATCAAGCCTCAAGCCACAAGTCACAAGTTCACAAGTCCCTGCAAACAGCTGCAAAATCCCACAAGACAAAGTATCGCCTGTGACACTAAAATTTTAATTAATAAAAATTAATATTAAATGAATTTACTCGTTTAATGAAGGACGACGACACTTTCTCGAAAGCGGAACAATTAACAAATAAAATGGCCTAAATCTTGCTAAAATTTGCAGCGCCAACTTTTGGTATGAATTTGAAACTTTTTCAATGTATTAAACTGATTATTTACGCTGATATATACAATTTTCATTCGTGTATCTAAAATGTGGTAATTCTTTACTTAATTTGCTATTCTTGTATTCATTTCTTTATTTTCAATTTGCTTATTTAATTACTGAGCAATATAACTTTCTAAAAATCTTCCGTTCGCTGAATAATTCTTGAATTACTGTTTTTTTGTTTACGGTAGTTCTTTGGTTTCAAATTGCTTCCCCACAAGTACTTTCCTGAACTTGTGAGCTCTGACGTCATTTCAGCGTGCCATTTACTTGTGGCTTGTGACTTGTGGCCACAAGTTGTCTGCAAATTTTGATAAAACCCACTTTTGCGTAACTTGTGGCCGCAAGCCACAAGTTCACAAATTGTGGCTTGTCAACTTGTGACTAATGACGAAATCGGCCCCTTCTCTGCCCCTGTGGTTTGTCTGTCGATGCACTATTCGTAGCTTGCTAGCTGTGATTGAGACTTGCTGAGGGTAAAGATTCTTTTTCCTGCGTGTAATCAATCAACAGTTTGGTAATTTAAGCCTGATTTGATGCAATTCTTTGGGGATAATTATTAACGAATTTGTTATTGCGCACTTTCACTAATCGATAAGCGGTTGCGTAGTCACAGTTGCCAGGGCCTATTCTTGAATTTAAAAACATATATGTCGCTAATTCAATGAAATCGCAGGTTGGGATGTGGATTTGATTGTTGTACTGAAAACTAATAAAACTACTGATTGTTTTCGGTTGACTCTAAGAATACAAAAACTCGCCCATGTGTTGAAGAAAGGAGAGGCATCAGAGCATTATCGAACAGCAAACATGCATTCATAGGACTTAACCGGTTAATATGTTCCGCTACAACGGACTAAAAATTCAGCTTCCCTTGTCCATGCAGTAACCTTCAGCGGGCCTAATAATTTACTAGACAAAAGTTGTTAGAAACGTCAGTTTCACTAAGCTATTATTCTCATTATTACTTTATTATACATCACTATTAAATTCCATTGTACTCTGTTCCAGAGTTTGTAGCTAGAAGATATTAAAGATTTTGTGCATAAAGTTAAGTGAATATAATCGTATTTTGCCATCTATCCCAGCAGTAACTTAAAGCTCAAAATATATATTAGAAATACATTTTTACATCACTATGCGCTCTTATGATTGCTCTTTTATTTTCTGTATTGTAGATAAGAAAGATTACGGATGTGAAATTATTCAGTTTGTTGCGCAGGGCCCTGCAGAAGTAATTCATGCCATACTGCCTGAGGAGGCTGATTTCCTTGTTGCTCAAAGCACTGCACCAGGTAGATTGCAGTTAATGCTGAAGATAGGTTAGCTTAGAGCATAAAAAGCACAAGCGCATCTTGTGAAGCACAGCACAGCATGTGAAGCACATCTTCTACTCTTTTTCCAGGTCCAATCAAATCGACAGCCAGGTATCAGAATGTGTAAACAGAATGGTTTATCTTTGTATAGAGACTGCAAGATTTGTACCAAGATTATCAAGAAAATCAATGTGTTTTGCAATTCGGGATTATTCATCAACTTATGATATCCACTTATTCCCTTAATCCTCCATAAAAACGTCTACTTACAAACAACCCGTTATGACAGAAAGTGTGTTGCACCTTTCCCTGATTTCAACACATAGATAAATGGATCTACAAAGCCATTGACCCTGAATTATCCTGAGTAATCCTTGACTGAACTTCATAAAAACTTTAAACGTACAACAACGTGCAAGAGACAAGCACTGGCAGCCGATGAGAATTTTGTGGGTTAGGGTTATTTCCAGGAGCAACTTTACTTTTTCTCCTTTTTTTATTTTTAGGCTACGTCTCCAAACGACATAAAAAGAATGGCAGCTGGTTTATCCAAGCATTATGCGAGGTTTTTGCCCGGTACGCACACAAGGAGGACATTCTAAGTCTTCTTACCAGAGTAAGACGTCGCGTTCATTGCTGCGAAATATGTGTAATGAAATTACTGTTTCTGTTACCATATTTGTTGTTTCATTCAGTAAAAAGGTGTTTCGCGTTATTACAGCCTCACCTAGCAACTAGGAATAGGTTATTAATAGCTAGTGTAAGATGGTCTATGTAAAGAATAATCTAGGCCTTACCCGGAAATCTACTAAAAAAGGTTAATCCAGTGAGTTATTAATTGGTCCTGTTGAAGATCTCATGGCCAGTCCAGTAATCTATGCCAGGTAATTGTATAGAGGATCAAGCCTTATTTGCTACTGTCAATTGTATCTTGTACCTGCATTACCTGTCTGTCAGAACTGCCAGAATTGCCTTAAAATCACCATAATTTGGTTAATTATCAGGGCTTAATCAGGGTGTTCTAACTGTGTTCCCGCGGCCGTATTGAGGCCCTCGAACTACACTAATTAGTAGACTTATTAGGTGCTAGAACTGCCTAAAAATACGAATAATTGCCTAGTCTATCTCAACTCTTAGTGCAAGGATTCGAACCTTTGACCTTTTGCCCTTTTGTACGTGTGTGGGACGGCCGTATTGAGGTCTCCCACATCTGCATAAACCCCTATTACATCAGACTTGTGTAAGGGCGGTCGTATCTGAGACCCCCTTTAATCCTCCTGTCTTTCCCTGTTCCTGTCAGCGTTACGCAATGGCCAATTACGGCCTAAAATCCCCTTAAACAGCAAGAAAACACATTATTATTCATCTTATTCCTACATTTGCACAACATACAAGAACGTTTACACAATAAGAAGTTGTTTTCTTCTTTAATTCCTGAAACAGCAAAAAGTACAAGTTAAATTACACATCTTAAATCCTACGTTTTGGTTTTAATTCCATTATCTAAGGAGTTCTCAACTCCTCCCCCTTTTTCTTTTCCCTTGTACGGGTCGGCCTTTTATCTTTGACCGCCCGTCCGTTTGTCTGGAGAGCGAGGAAAGCTCCCAGACCTTACGTGAACGAATGCCATTCATGCATTCATTCACGTAAGTCTTACAATAGTGACCTTATAAGGGTCACCGCTGACCTCCCACCCACAAAAGGCTGAATCCAGCCTTGCATTACTCAGCACAAATATAGGTAGGTAATACAAAATATACATATATACAGTCATAATAATAATAGTAGGTACTTAGGTACTTAACTAACTAAGTATATAGGTATTTGTTAGTAATTCTAGGTAGTTTTAGTCTTTATTTTAACTTAGGTACCTACGATTCTTACGTAATTTGTTTTTCATTTTCTCTTTCCGTTGGGTCCTTGATGGACCAAACAGGTGAGGTCCCTTTGCTTTCTACTAAACAAAGGGAGCCCTTTGTTCTGGCCGCTGGAGGACCAAGTTCTTGAAAATATTGGAGTTTCTGTTTACTCCAAATTTATGGGCCCCAGCAGAGACCCCTAAAACTTGATACTTAAAATCCGGCCTTTGGCCTCCTTTCTGTCTGATTTAGGGGTCATCTGTTCCCATTAATTTGGGGGTCCTCCAGCCGCCAGACGCGCCTGTGGGCTACCGTAGGTCACGACTCGGTAGCCCAATAGCAAAAGCGTGATCATTCGAAACACCCAATCAGAAGCTAGCAAGCTTAAGGCCAACCCCCTGCTGGGGTCTCGACTGCAATTAGCAGTTTGCAGTCAGTGCTTGGCTGGCAGTCGGGGAGAGAGGTTGCTCTCTCTCCCCTTAGAAACATTAGCATTGTTATTCCCCACTTTGTCCGTATGTCTCCGGGGGAGATGTGTTCTGTGCCAATTATACGGAGGCCTGAACTTAAGCATCTCCCTCCTTCCCCCCTTTTTCCCCGTAGGGTTTTTATTTCAGCAACTGCAGCCAGGCACTCACGTTCCTGGCCGCCCCCGTGAGCCCATATGTCTTCGGACGGCTCACGGGGTGCACTGCTTCTGACCCGGGGACCCTTATGCCTGAAAGGCGGTCCCCGGGTCCCACACTCTCACGATTTACCCGGGGTCTTCGGACCCCGGAAGACCATTTTGTAGCACTTTTCGGGCCCAGTGCCCATTATTTTTGTAGCTGTAATTGTGAGGGTGTGGGCCTTTCGCCCCACCCTCTGGGGTAGTGTCTGTATTTTTATGCGTTTTTCCCTGGTGATTTGCGAGCAGCCGAACCTCGCAAATCACTCTCAAAACAAAAAGGATTTTAAAAACCGTTATTCTCTTCGTTTTATGTATTTTTCCCAAAAGGCCCTTTTTGGCCCCATCCACAAACAAACGGTCGTGGGTTTATTTTCTAGTCAAAACCCACTCTAAAACCACTATTTTATCTCTTTTTAACCTTCCCAGTTTCACTCCCAAAAGCCACTTTCAACTCCCAAAAATGACATAAACTTGGGTAGTTAGTTTTAAGGGAGGACCCTCACCTACCCACCGTGAGGAAGGGGAGTTAGGCCACTCCCCGGGAGTAGGTCTTTCAGGTTAGGTCCCCCCACAACCCCCACAGCCGGCAACTAGAGTTGCCGGCCATGTTTGCTATCACAAATCCAAAGCCACTGTCGTAATCTTGTCCTGTGTTTTTTAATAATTGCCGGATAAAAGCATGAGGTTTTCCAAAACACCTTAAAAGCGGAAAGCTCAACCTTGTAAATACCGTTTAATCTAATAATTATTAAGACGTTAACTGGGAACTACCGGCTTCCCGTGTCTTTAAAGCTGTCCTTAGCTTGTTTTCTGTAATAATTGCTATAACAGCAATTATTGTTCCCCATTGGCTTTTGCACACGCACAAATACCAAAACAAAGCAAAAAACACACGGATGATCACGTGGGAATGGCCATTCCTGGGCCATTCCCGAAATATAATGCACTTCCACGCGTTCGTAGCTAGTTATGAGAACTAGTTAGGCTAGTATCCTGGGAATTAGCCCCATCTTAGTACTGTTAGGACCGTAGTTTGTGCTGTGTCGTATGAATGTGACTCCTCACGTAAACTCCTCCAGCTGAGGTTGTGAGAGAAGTCAAGTGTGCGTGAGGTGTGAATGTTGCGTAACTGTGTTTGAATAATTGTGCGAGTGAGTGTGACTGCATGACTGAAATTGTATGCGTGAAATAGTATAGTTACGACTGTCTGTGTGTGTGTGTGCCTACTGTCTAAATGAGCGTGTGAAAGTGGTACGCTAGTGTGTGTGAATCTGTATGAATGAAATTACGTCATGTCTGCTGTGTGTTAATAATTGTATGAATGGGACTGCTCATGTAAACCCCTCGTGGAGGTCTTGAGTGTAGTCCGTAGGGAAATAGATAGTTAAATAATAATAATAAGCAGTAGTTAGGCATAACTATTAGGACATTATAAACAGTCAGGTTAGGTTAGGAATAACAGTTTAGTTAGGTGTTAGTCAGTTTAGTAGTTATAGTTAGTGTCAGTAGTTTTAGTTATAGTAATCATAGTTAGTACCAATAACAGCGGTTAATATGGTAGTGTTAGTTAGGGTTGTTAATAATTGTTAGTTGTCATTAGTGTGTGAAATCCGGTTGTAGATTGACCCCCAGAAGCCTGCGTAAGTCACCCGGTTCAGGGTGCAGGTCCTCTGCAAGAAAGGGGTAATTTACCATTGTCCAGTTAGGTTTCTAAGCCCAGGGTAAGAGGGTTGGTAACCTCATTTGCATAATTGCGATAATATGTTCTAGGTACCCAATGGTAGGTTACCAACCCAGGTTAGGGTTATAATTGTCGTTATTAAGTCTAGTTAGGCCTGTAGGGTATGAAATAGGCCTCAGTTAGTGTCAGGTAGTCTGTAGCAAATAATAATCAGTAGTAATCGGTAATATGTGACAGTATCCTGTCTAGTGGCCAGATTTGGGCCTTAATTAAGTATTAATCGTCAGTTACAACAAATAGGTTACTCTTCATATACTGGGCAATACGTAGTAATTAGATCAGGTCAGTCTAGCTATAGTTTAGGTCTGTAATAGATGCTGAGTAGTGCCTACGTGACTCCGTGCCCGTGAGAGGCTCGGCCAGAGCCTCATTTGCATATTTAGCCAAGTAGGCCGGAACGGCCCACGCTTGGCCCTCTTCGTTTGTTTGATCTTCAAAAACGTCAATTTTCATCTGTTTGCAACCTAAAATCATAAAATAACACATTACACATTACACAATACACAATTCGGGCCTCAAGCCCGCACGTGAAAGCCAATCGGTCCGGACAATAGTTGCTGGGGTTTTAATCCCCACCACCTCTGTTTCTAATGGGTTTTAACCCATTTGATTCAGGTAGCCCGCCAGATCTCAGTATCAGTGCCTTGTCGGTTACCTGGAGCTCAGTGCCAATCAGTTGTCTATCCAGTGGTTCTGTCGCAGAGTATCAGTTGGTGGAGTCAGAGATCAGTCCAGTTCTTGTCAGTATCAGTATCAGTATCAGTACGGATCCGGAAGCAGATCCAGTTGTCAGTATCATCTCGGCTCTCACAATCGTGTCCTGTTCAGTCGTCTAGTAGGTATTTGTTTGGAACCTCTTTGGGTTGCGTCAATAACGCAGATCAGCGGAGCGTGCGGCTACTACCTGTCTCATCTTGGGAACTTTGAGTGAAACCTAAAACCGGTCTCTTTTGTAATCTCCAATCCAAAAGCATCATGTTCAGTGAAAGTGGTACAGCTTACGTGTTGATCCTCACCACTGAAGCCTCCCTCTAAACCGATTGACGCTTTATTCACTGTCTCGTAACTTAATCTTGAGATAACTATCTGAGGAAGCCGATCCGACCTTTCCGACTATCCTCGACACTCTCCCAGCCTGTAATTGTCATTATCCCTTCTAGAGACGGAACTCTTCTCAAAATTCAGTCATTCTGGGCAGTCAATTATACGGAGACGCCAGAGCAAAGCCAACCTCGCTCCCACTCGATTCGGATTATAAACAGTTGTTAATTAGTATATCGTGTGTGTGTGGTCCCAAGAGTTATTGTAAGGGACAGAGTCACAGTAGAGGCTAGCACAGAGCCTAAGAGTTGAGTTGAGCCAAAGCACATAGGATACCGGTCCTGTTAGTTAGTCTTTAGCAGCACTAGAGTGTGTTATACCTGAAGTAAGAGTACTGTAAAGACCCCGAAACCGGATAACCAGCCCTAATCGCGAAAGTACCAGTCAAACTAAAACCAAAAGGCAATTCTGGCAGACAGTATCGTGTATTACTGTTGATTGTAAAACCATAACTGCAGTGAATCATTGTCTGCTGGAATTCGGTAATTCTGTGTGTCTATTTTGTAATAATAAACAATTATCTTTTTAGCTGCTTCGGCTTTCGTGTACGTTTCAGAGATCCCCAACTCTATCCGCATTGAGGTTAGAGTTGAACTGACAGTCGCCCATAGAGACTATAAATCCCGATTCCCCTGCCTAAAACGAACTCACCCCGTTAGACCCCATTTCAGGTCAGCTATTGAGCCCTGGTTGTCAGCATACCACTACAGCCGGAGCATCAATCTAAGCGAAGATCCATCTTTGCGTGCCGACCTTGACTCGTGCCTTGGATCCTGATCAGATCTAGTCTAGTCTAGCCTAGTCTATTCTAGAAGCCCTGACCAACTGCAGACGACCCCGAATCAAGCAAAAGTTTATTGGAGACTCGACCCCCTCCAATACACAGAGAAATCCAGTCCAGATCTGACAGAGTCCATTACATTTCTACGCTTTATCGAAAGGGTCCCTACCTCACTGCCAGTGGAGGGCCGAGCAAAGACTAGCGTTTGTAAAAACTAAGAAAATCCAATTTAGGATTACTATCCCCTCCCCTATTCAATTCGCTAAAAATGGCAAAAAATGGAAACCTGCCAGGTGTCGAATACGATAGCTTCTCCATTGCTGTTGATGCAATGACCGTTCTGATTGTCAGTGAGAGCATCTCGGTTCTGGCAGTTGACAGTGGCAGCATCCCCCTCCGTCTAAAAATGTGTACATTTGAACCTAAGCTGGCACTATCCCAAACCAACTGAGGTGACATGGCTTCAAAAATACAGTGCTTAATTTTTCTGAGTAGCTTTCTCTTGGTTTTGAAGAAAAACTAAGCCATAAGTCTAAGGGACCCATTATGGAATTAGCTGCCGTACCATGCCTACCTCCGGCCAATCAAATTGTTTAGATAAAAAGTTAACAAAAGGAAACAATTTAGCTAAGATAACACGCTCGAACTTGCGCTAGTTTGTCATGCTAAGACAGCTTTAAAAGTTTTTATATTATTATCGTCCACGGTACAAAAATTTTCAGATGATGGGGAGCTCTCCTTCAAACATTCGAGATTCGAGCTACAGTTTGCAAAGAACACAAATTATGTAAAATAAATATTATTTCTTGAGTGTCTTCGTGTTTTTGCGTACCTGGCAATCAACAAGTTTGTTGTATTTAAGTTTGCTTTGTATTTTCAGGTTAACCATTGTGTAGCTCAGATGGCGACCAAGAGCACGAAGCGTAAGCCTCAATCAGAGTTACAGATGCCAGAGACGTCCTTTCGCTTGAGAAAGAAATTTTACTTCTATCCAGGTGTTACTAGATTGCCTCCAGCAGAAACGAATGTTTAGGCTGGTTCACCTCGACATTGGGTTCCTCCTGACATTGATCTAAATATAATTATTGACATGTCAGGTTTTACGAATCGCTCTTTAGTTCACCTGAAGTCGTCGCCGTATCAGTGGGAGAATTATTGGGTTGCTGATATACGCCATTTATTTCTAAACTCTTTGTTAGCTTTGGCAAAAATATATTTTGTGCATTACTACATATTTTGGATATTTGACGAACTATTTAGTGTTACTGCATATTTGTTTTGAACTGCACGCATACATGTGGAAGTTGACAGGTATATGATATATTATATATTTGTTTTAGTACGCCGACTATGCATCTAGTACTGTGATGAAACTGCAAATTGTTATTAATGATTCACATTCATGTTATTAATGTAGTAAAACAGCAAAAACAAAATATATAATCAAATTTTTGAACAAATCCATTATCTAGCAAAATAAATTTTAAAGGACGCGGCGACAGCACGGAATCAGAGAGAGATAAAGCTTAAGGAGAATTTTACTTCACACAATAGCTGACTTGACCACCTGCAGAACTCATCTGAGTCAAGCAAGTTTTTGTAATTTTTTAAGTTCAGGATATATATATATATATATATATATATATATATATATATATATATACGTATGCAATGTGTATACGAAGAGGCGTATCCAGTATTTTGAAAAGGAGCGTTGACTTGATCAAATTTTTGTTGTCGGAAAACGATCTTTCTTGGAAGTGGAAAAGGGGTATCCCCGACAATGAACATAAAAATTATATTTCCCTGATAGCAATTTTTTCCTTCATTTTAAGGAAGAACATATAATCAAGAGCGTATATATATATGAATAAAAATGCTCCGATGGAGCATGAAAAATGCAATATGGGTGACGTTGGGTTTTAAGCGGACATAGGATTAGGTTTCAAAATGTTAATATGGGAGGGGAAGGTTGCAAACGACAAGAGAAGTATGTTTAAAGCGCACTAATGTGGACCAGTTTCGCTGAACAACCCATATGCGCGGAAACTACCCAGACTGATGCTGACTGAAGTTCTTCAGTAACAGTTTACCAATTTGTAAGCATAACTCGGCGTCTGCAGCAACTAATATGTATATAAGTTGCGCTAGTATACATATACTATGACTTACTACTTACCTAAGGTTGTGCACCCCTTACGTGCAGATATAGTTGCGGAAAGTGCAATTATAGCCCGATTTCATTCCAAGTTTCAGAAAATACATCGAGAATGATAATAAACGTCCTGTAAAAAACGCCAGCTTCATAGCGCTCATGTACCGTGAGAAACAAAAATTTGACGTTCTAGAACTATATATAGAAAATTATGCCCAGCGACTATAATCATGTTAAAGCTTATTATGTGCTCTACAGCTTTGTTTTTAGACATAAGTCTCTAGCTCGAATCGTTTTTGAGCAGTGAATTTTTGAACACTTTTTGCTCGAAAATTGGTCATTTTTGACTCGATCTTGCTGAAAACAGTTTTTGTCGAATTGGAGTCAGTGTACACTACAACCGTATGCAAGTTTATACTCAAATTAAAGAGCTTCGAAAGAGGCACAAATTGGGTTAATTAGAGCCCTGTACACTGAATGAGTCTAAAGTTCTGGGCGAATAACTGATTTTGTCAAATTGCGGCTAAAATTTTTTGACCGAAGATTGCTCCACAACCAATGGGTGGATCTAAAAGATATACTACACATAGTATGTTTGGACAATTTGCCCGGGCCGGTTTTTTATTTTTCTTTTTATCAGCCTCCAATCAAGAGCAATGATTTTTCAAAGTCGGATAAAATGCCAAATTTTCAGAAAATGCTCAATTGCTGCACACTGAAACGATATTTTGACAAAATCAAAAAACGACCCTGGCAAATTATCTCAGAAACACATTGGATACGGCCATTTTCTTGTTTCCTAAAATATTTTCAGATAAAATTTTGGTCAAAAATTGTGACTACGTTTGGTAAGTTTGCAACCAATACAAATTAGGTAGACACGTTCATAGCTCTCAATATTGAGTAAGTTATAGCTTCCAAAGTAGACTGAATGTAAGGGAAGCGCGACCTTAATTAAAATAAAACGCATTAACTTAATTAACATATATACAGTAAAAATTGATGTCGCAAATTCTGCGAGATAAATGGCAATGCGAGATAAAACGATTGAAGTAAGCTTACGTAGTATTTCAAAATTATATAGCATGCTGGCTTAGAAAGTTGACGAATGTAGAGTTTATGTGGAGTGGAACATGAGTGTCCGCGAATATGGGTTGTTCAGCGAAGCTGGTCCATATTAGTGCGCTTTAAGCCTAGTCCTCTTGTCATTTACAATCTGCCCCTTCCATATTAACTTTTTAAAACGTAGTCCAATGTCCGCTTAAAACCCCATGTCACCCATATTGCATTTTTCATGTTCCATCGGAGCATTTTTATTCTTGTCCTATTTCACTTTTAAGGTTCTCAGTAAATTTTAAGCAAAATGTTAAAGCTGTGTGAAAGAAACTTTAAAAATTCCCTCAGTAATCAACCGAACCCACAGAAGAAAGAAGTTTGAAAAGTAATTTTCTCCCTTTTCCTAAATTTTGGCCGAAAACCCTCATCCACTACCGCAAGAATATTTTAGAAAGTCGCAGAAAGTTATCTGTAGCTTGTTCTATATAGGCCATGTTGTGCTTCAGCAGTACTTTAAGCAGCGCAACCAGATGCAAATTATACTGCCAATGAACGAAACTTATACGGCCGATTTCTAATGCCATTCTGCGCTTACTTGCAAAATTTCAGAAGGTTGCAACTTATCTGTAACTAGTTATAGGCCGTGCTGTACTTCAGCAGCACCCTACTGCCGCGCAACCACGCAGCGACATCGTAATAGGTATACGAAACGTATCTATGTTGATTTGCCATGCCCTAAGCTACCTATACACCAAATTTAATATGTTTAACCGTTTACAGTAAGTCTGCAGCAGACGTTCTATGGTTGCTGCATTACAGTACAGCACGATGGCAGCACCGGACACCGGGCAGCGCTGCGACTATTCTCTTCGTGTTCAGCGTGTTCATGCGTCCCACTAAATGGTCCAAAACTGCATATTTAGGCCTATTTCGACTATTTCCTGTCGAGAAAGTTTTTCCAAAATGGCTATTTGGTCGGACCAACTTTGGGCTGGCCACCTGAACGATCCCGTTACACAAAATTGGCCTTTTTTGGCCATCTTAGCGGTCAGGCCACATTTGGCCGGCTGCATAGGTGACCGGAAGGGCCGGCCGGGCCGGGCCGGCATTGTCGAAAAGGTACTTTAGCACAAATACTACTCTGAGAAAAACCAAACTTCACCGGCTGAAAGTGTCCAGATCATTCAGTTTTTGAGTTCGAAGAAAAGTGCTTCTGCACACACACACACACACACCACAACCACACACACAAACATACACACACGCGCGCGCACACACACACCACAACCACACACACACAAACATACACACACGCGCACACACACAAACACATGTCAGAAGGTATGTACAAAATGTATTAATGGCTTCTGTTTGTGCCAAACCGGCTATCGCGCTCCCCTATAATAAGTAAAATATATACGCAACCGCAGGTGAAACAACCAATGTAAAATAGAGTAATTAAGTGTAGGACCCACTGACTGATGCGGGAATTGGAGACGGTGGTGGCCGTAGAATGTTTGCACCTGGGGTTCTGGGGGGAGCACCCCAGAAGTTTCAAGTTTCAGAAATGCTTTGCAGTAAAATCGGTCTTCGGAACTTTTCACTTTGTAGAACCGAGAAAAGTTTTTGAAATTCTGCTGATTGCTAGGCAAAACTAACAACTTTCAATGAAAAATCTGATACATTTCAAGCTTTTTCTTCATATAAGCCATATATATCTTTCCAAATCTTTAAACTCTTTCAAATCTCCAATTATCACTTACGCCTAATTCATTCTGTAAAAACTCACATTCCTACCTACGCCTAAAGAATATTTATGCAGAACGCAGAGTAATACTTACGCCAAAAATATTCAGTATCCATTTTCTGTCTTTGTTCCTGAAGTTGCTTCAATTTTTTCTTAGAATGGATTTATCTTGTATAATCTAAATACCAAATTTGCGACTCAACGTCATTTAGTAGAAAAGTTTTTTAATTGAATTATTAATTAGTTTTTAATCTAATTGAAATATTCCAGCTAATCCGAAAGTGTTTTAAATTTTGAAGCAAGGGTAGTCTTTTTCAGGATTAAGCATTTGATTCGAATGAGGACTTTTTCGAAATTTTCGGAAATTTTCCAAGAGGGACCAAAGGGAAGACTAATTGTATGTCTATGTAATGTGTAATTTTCCTAGTTTAAGGTTAAATATATAGCTAACAAAAATAATTAGTCGAAATGTTACATTGAATTTTAAATGAAAGTTTTTTATACAGATTTGACTATTACTTACATTGTAACATTTTTGCTTTGTAAGCTTATTATTTTATTGGTCCCGAATCGAAAACTAAAATTTTAACAGCAATTCGCTCAGAAATCTGTACCAATGAAGCATTCCAAATTCTTTCTAAATCTTTAGACTTCTGACGAGGTTAGCTTTAGTTAGAATTTGGTGTTTGAAATATTAATTTATCGACTTAAAATAGCCTACCATTATTGTTATTATTTATTTAGGAATTAAATCTTAAAACTTTAGTCCTTGAAATTATGTACGAACTTGAATAATAGTGAATAAATGGTTGCCAACTCTTATTGAAACAGTTTTGTACGTCCAAAACTAGAATTGTACGGTTACAGCCATACAAAACTAGAATTGTACGGAGGAGGCCATACAAAACTAGAATTGTACGAGAGAGGACATCAAAACTAGAATTGTACAAAATTACCAATCCAAAACTAGTTTTATACGATTTCGGGTTTTGTATATATAAAACTTCAATTAATTAACTAATAGAGAGCAGTCTTGAAATTCCAATTGTAGAGTATTTCGGCTGCTTATTTTGGCACACATTTTAGTTTTTTCACTGTTTATCTGTAAGCGTTCACCTGCTTCGACTCAACTTTTCAGCTTCAAGCTACAGGAGAACGCGCTGAAGGCGCAAGATTTTTGAAAAAAATGTGAGGTAAAAAGCACCGATGGCTCGTGAAGTTTCAAAAGGAAAGGAGAGAAAAAACGTGCAAAACACCACAAGTCCAAATTTTAAAGACGCAAAAATTTTAAAAATAAGTTAAACAAAAACTCGCCTACAGCGCAAGAATTTTCTAAAAGAATGCAAAGGTCAACGCGTTTCATGCGCGAAAATTTTTAAATATTAAATGTCATGGAAAAGCACAAAGAGCGAAGCCGTCCAAGAAATTTTGAGACCATTTGGTAGAGCGGAATAAAATTCTGAGGCGCTTTATTGTGCGGGGTAAATATGTGGCTTACTCTTCTTCTTATATATGTTACGTACCGTATTAGATTTCGTATCGTATAATATGGTACGGCAATTTTCGTGCCGTATTAAACGGTACATACCGTATAATACTGTACAACTTCTTCAGTACGGCATTAAAAAGGTACGTCCCATATTATATTGTAAGGTTTATTTTTGTGCCGTATTGCCAAACAACTGAATACTGCTGTTAAATTTTATTATCTGTTGTGTTTATCGTACCAAATAAAACTAACTTTTCAGTTTTGCTAAAAAACGACTTAGTCTTAAATTTAAATTTCATGCGGTACGTAACATATACAGTGCAACTATGCACTCTTGATAAATACTTTAATTTTTGAACGATGCAGTGTTTACGTTGTTGCAGTTAGTGAAATATCCAATAGTTTACCTTTAAACCATCCACAAAGGTCAATAACAACATCACCAAAGTGATATATGGTTTGCGGATGGTGATAACCTAAATGCACAATAAAAGACTTTTGCATGATCATATAATATAATAGAATATGAAACCATAGCAAACTTTGCCAGTTAGATTCATCTATTTCTTCTAGTCAGGATGGTTTCCGCCCAATGCGGTCCACTTAGCCTATTGCTTCAAACTTTAAATGAATGAACTAGATGTTCGGATAACAAAAAATTTATATACTAGACATCGTAAAAGAATTTGACTTATTGCGTCTGTCAAATCCTAGTGAGAACACTTGGTGGCTCTACTGTCCGTGATTCGAGCTCTCGCGAGATTTACTCGACACTTTTCCAGGACACTTTTCCACCATCGCACCTTGCCTACTCATGTCCGGAGAGAGTCGTGAAGTTTCCTGGACACTTTTCCACCACCGCACCTTGCCGGCTCATGTCCTTAGAGAGTCGCGCAACGTCCTGGACACTTTTCCACCACCGCAACTTGCCGGCTCATGTCCGGCGAAAGTCAGATAGTTTCCTGGACTCTTTTCCACCACCGCACCTTGCCGGCTCGTGTTCGGCGAAAGTCAGAAAGTTTCCTGGACTCTTTTCCACCACCGCACCTTGCCGGCTCGTGTCCATTCTGTGCGGCACATGTCAGCAGTCAATGGCACACGTCCATACTGAGTAACTCACGTCCATGCTGCGCGGCACATTTCCATGCGGCGTGGCACATGTTCATGTTATAAGAGAAATACGTTGCGAAGTCCGTGGAAGTACATGAGCGGAACTTCCATTCCGATTTCAGTGTGCCATCAAGAAATTACACCTAATGGGAATCGCTTTACACCTCTCACTTTTCACTCCGTGTATGCACTTGTTTTGGCAAATTACTTTCGACAGGTATATATCTATACTATTTCATCGGGTGCTTATTGTAATTCTAATGCTAAAATGCTAATCCGCGATGATAAAATTAAGTTGTGTCCAGGTTGTTTTTTGATTGAGTCGATTCTGTTGTTAACTTAATTCTTTTGCTTTAGTTTCATGATGTTATCTGTTTGTGGCCATAGCTTGCCCTTTTCTACTGCGTTTGGTTTAAGTTACGAGTTACGTTTATGCCACGTTGCCTTTTGCATCCTACTGGTTCTCTTCGGTGCGCCATGTGATGGCAGTTTTTAATGTTTTTAAATGTCTGTAGTTTTTATTGAATATTGAATCTGGTCAATTATTGAATATGTATTCTGAGTTTCCTGTCCCGAACGCCATCTGATGAATGTGTGAGCTGTGCATCAGGTTACTGTAGTATTTTTAGTCTTCTGCATCCTTGTTTAATATTTTTCGAATGATCACACAGTTGTTTAATATTTTCTCTAACTTTTACATTTTCCAAAATAACTGCCAAAATTGAAAAGATGCAAAATTGAAAAGATCCCATTGTGATTTTTTATCCGTGCCACAGCAGTGCTGGAACTTATGTTGTTTAAGTTAGTCGTTTCGCTGTAATAGGTTTGTCGTTGTTGGCATTGTGTCATGTTTTTTATTTTTGGTTTAGAAAGTTTTTATCGTTTAGTGTCATGTAAATGTATCTGTTTGACGGTGTAAATAAAAGACACGTTTTTAGTAGGTAGTTAGGTAAGGTAGGTAGCAAAAGTAAAATTCCTAGTAGATGAAGAATGATCACTCATCACTAACGGGTTACTTACCGTAGAGGGTTTAGTAGCTTAGTAGTATGGTTTACTAGTAGCTTTGCTAATAGTAATTGTCTACATTTTAGTAGTGTCTCATCCTTTATTCGGTTATCGGTTCAAGCGCGAGTGGTTGCGAATCTTGAGTCCTGTTGAGTAGTGATTCGTAGTAGCAGTATCGCAGTATCAGTTGCAAATGTCTGTATTTTATAAGTTTCTCATCCTTTATCGGGTTATCGGCTTCAGATTAAGCTTTTGTGGTTGCGAATCGTGAGTCCTGGATAGTTTCTGCTTGACTACTTTATGTATCCGCCTGCCGGCTCGAATCCGCGTGCAAAGCGTAGAAGTGACTCAAATCCATATTTACTAGCTCAAGTCCGCCCGGAGCAGCTCAACTCCTATCCTACTGGCTCAAATCCGCCAGGACTGACTCATGTCCGTCGTAATCGGCTCATCTCCGCAGATAGTCTCGTCTTGTCCAGGACACTTTTCCACCACCGCAACTTCCCGGCTCATGTCCGCTGAAACTCAAAAAGTTTCCTGGACTCTTTTGCACCACCGCAACTTGCCGGCTCAAGTCCGCCGAAAGACGAAAAGCTTCCTGGACACTTTTCCACCACCGCACCTTGCCGGCTCATGTCCTTAGAGAGTCGCGCATCGTCCTGGACACTTTTCCACCACCGCACCTTGCCGGCTCACGTCCTTAGAGAGTCGCGCAACGTCCTGGACACTTTTACACCACCGATTTCATTAACTATCATCACAGGACAGTAGAGCCACCAAGTGTTCTCACTAGGATTTGACAGACGCATATTGTTTCATCGAAAATAACTTACTAAGTTGAAAGCATACGGAATTCTGGAAAAGTTTTAAGTTAGCAACAAAGTTTGCTAAAAACAGTGTGTTTAAGTAGCTGAAAATCAAAATGACACTTTGCGAAAGTTATATTGAGTGTTCCTGAAGGCAGGATTTTGGGAACCCTGGATGTTCATGTTTTCATGAATGACATTGAAGATTTTTTAATCCCCGGTAATCACGTGGTGTTAGTAATTTCTGTTTAATACATACAAGTAATTGACCCCGCGGCCGCCCTACCCCTAACGCCACGTCCACATACAACAGGTAATACATCTCTCACAGCGATGCTTATGCTAGCAAGCGGCTACGCCCTGACAGGATTAGCAGAGATTAATATACGAACACGGAGACGCAGGAATCAGGCGGAGCAGGGTGACATAATTCAAAGATTAGTACGTATTAGAAATACTTACGCATATATATTTTATACAATCGACATGTATAATGTATATATATATATACGTAATGACTAAAGCTATTTTAAATGAATTTAAAAAAACCATCGCCATGGCTGAGATAATCGCGAAATTGGCATGCAAAGACTATGGTCCTTTTAGTGCACGCCCCCGAATAAACTCTTGAAGCTGAAGTTCGAAATCTAATAATTTTCGCTTAAAGGTTTCAATAGACGAACACGTAACTATGCTTTCAGGCAACGTATTCCAAATCTTACATACTCCATAGAAAAAGGAATAACCAGTGCGTGACTTTCTGCTACGTTTCAGCTGCACTGTTAGACAGTGATGTCCCTTGTCCCTGAGTGATGAGCATAAGTAAAGTTATCGTCAAAAGAACAATCAAAAGATTTATAGACAATATTGTGCATCAGATATAAATCAAAATTAATTCCTCTCATTGCAAGAGACTGCAACCACATCGCTGTAGTCTTTCTTTGTATGTTAGATCACTCAGGCCATAAAGTCTTTTAATAAGTACTCTATGTACATTCTCTATAGGATTACACTCACCACCTATATCAGTCTGGCAGAGTGGTCAGCAAATGATTTTCACTACTAACCGAACATAATGTATGTACATGTCAGCTGAAATTCCCATGTAAACCGAAATGAAATTCTCATGTTACCCCCCTCTTATACGTTTAAATATTTGTCATATTTGTACATCTAAACTCTACTACAGTATATGCAATGTGTTAATTATACTTTTATGTTCTAGCGAAACATCATGTTTTTGATCAGTCAGCGCGTAATTCTTAGCTTGGTTATCCTGTTGATTAATCCCAGTGGAACTGCTAATCAGTCGAATCCGAACGAACCTGATCCCAACGACCAATCGAATCGCCTAGGACCGGATTCCTCCACTACGGTTCTTGCTTCACCTGTGATCCCTAGCCAGTACGGTAGGCAAAACATTACATGCCTTTGTATTAATATCTTTTAAGAAATAAGGTGACCATATCTGGGTAGAATACTCAAGTACTGGTCGAACATAAGTTACAAACAATTTAGCCATTAATTTTACATCACGACTGGTAAAACTCCGAAAGATTATACCCGCACGCTGACTTGCTTTGCTTTGGATTTTAAGAGACTGATATGCTTAGAAAAGCTCAATTCATTTGAGAAATTCCAAGATCGCAAACCAAGTCCACCTCACTAATAACTTCTCCATTAAGTTCATAAGTCTGACCCCGGTTCCGATTACCCACATGCATGACATTACATTCATTTACAGCAACATTCATTTGTCACTGACTTGCCCAATCATCAACAGCTTGCAAGTCTCCCTGAAGTAATTCTGCACCAGCAGCAGAGTTTACAGTTCTAAAAATTTTTGCATCGTCGGCAAATAAGCGAACAGAACTATATAGTTTTTTGCGGGAGGTCATTAATGTAAAAACAAAATTGGTCTTAAAACAGACCCTTGGGGACCCCACTCTTTAATAGTACCTTGTGTAATACTATATCCAGTACCTTCCATTATATTATTACATTCTGCAGCATACATACTAGGTATCCTTTACACAATTATTGTAGTTAGAGGTTGTAGTATATTCAATGAATTTTAACCCAAGTAACCCATCCTTAACCCTTTTGATTCAGTGATCAATTTATTCCAGTCTATGAGCGATTTCTATTGATTTGAAATCTTTATTTAAATTTCCAACATTTTTATTTTAAAATTGTGAAGATTGTTTTCGTCAACTGACGCACTTGTGTCCCATCTACTCACTTGGAACCACGTTGGTGATAAAGTGAAATTTTTCGATAACCAGTCAACTATAGCCATCCGGGCTTAATGCTGCGGACTGCATTTGAACCAAAGAGGCGTTGTATTCATTTGTCAGGCCTTCTATAGCAGATAAGTTAGGTGTACATTTCAGTACCAGAAAGCGAGCTGAAAAAGATTTCTGAAATGCTTTAACTTTCACACCACAACAGTCGGATACGGTTATGCAAATTAGCATAAAAACGTCAAAGCGAAAAAGCCAAACCATAATTTTTCAAATACTAACGTTCGTCTTAACCATTTAATATCACTATGTGTGGAATGGTGTATGAGTTTAACCACTTAAATATTTTGCATTTGTTTAAAGAAACAGTATTTTTCACTGTCCTCTATATTTTAGTATTTCTAGTGCTTTTTATATCAAACATGTAACACTAACGTGTTGTGCTAACTTTACTCTGTTTGTTTTCTGTATAATAACTGGTTCAGGCAGCGTTGTGACTGAAAGTTGTTAGACTCATATAAGTATGCAAATTAACTTGAGTTGATATAAGGCGTTGTTTTGTAGTTCATACGATTCTGCTGTGAAGTAAAGTTTGTTGTTTAGTTTACAACCTACTAACCAAACATTAAAATCTATTAACTTTCCTGTAACTTTACTTTAATTTTTAGGAATCTGCTTTAGCTGCTTAAGGGGGCGGTCCACCATGAAAAATTTTTTAATCACTGTACAGTAGGGCGGTGATGCCCTACTGTCATATTTTATTATTGTTTAAAAAGATTCTTCATTCAAAATTAGTCCGAACTTATGTATATGGTTTTTGCTAAAATTGCCCCGATAATTCATAATTTGGATTTGAAATAATGTAATTGTATGTCTTTTTGCAAAGATAGATCAGCAATTTGTCACTTTGGTTTCGAAATTCTCTCAAAAGTCTATCTAAAATTTGATTGGCTGGGCAAATCACGTGTGATCGCGTGATTGCACGTTCTCGCATTAGTCTTAAAAAGCCCAGTCAGTCTTAGTTTTGCGCTTGTTGAAGTCGGTCGGTTTTGTCAAGTTTTCTCTGGCCCTGAAATACATGCTATTTATCGTTTTCTTTATCAGAAAGTGGGGACTCTCGAGTGCCTTGGAAATTCGAGGTAGAAGAGTACAAGGCCTCTGATCTGGTGAT
Organism: Trissonchulus latispiculum; assembly: GCA_030248195.1. Lineage (NCBI taxonomy): Eukaryota > Metazoa > Nematoda > Enoplea > Enoplida > Ironidae > Trissonchulus > Trissonchulus latispiculum. The sequence continues at coordinate 104,920 of JASAND010006820.1, forward strand.
AGGTCAGACGGGGGTTCAGCAAATTTTTATCGGGGCATCTAGTATTTCATTCTGCTATTATTATATGATCCCTTTGCCTGTCAATATTTCCGCTGTATCTTCCATTTGGATTCCAACTGTAAGTGTGAAAGGGTTTTTGTCATCTATATAACTCCCCCCCTCCAGTCTTTATATTAAATCTTGTAACACGGCCACTTGGCCTTTTGTATTTTAGCTAGGTTTAGATTGTTTTAGTTCGGTAAGTAGGGACTTAGGGCTTAGATTAGGGGTTTTTAGTGGGGTTGACTCTAAGTTTCACAAATAATTGACGGTTTCTAATTGGCGAGGCTTGTCGAGTTCAAGTTACAAGGGGTGTCGTATGTACACACCTTTCATGTAGCCTATGGCCTCCACCAAGACCTTATCTTGGGCTACGACTTTCAGGCCGAGAATCACTGGATGGTTAATCCTAGTGACCACTCGGTGAGAGCGGGTAGCCTCAAGATTCCCCTCCTTACCCCATACGATTTGCAGGTGCTTGCAAATCGGTTTAGTATTGCTACGTCCCTGAATATCCTATATTGTGTCCGAGAGACGCGGCAAATACCACCACGAGCGGAAACCTTCGTGGGTGTTCGCTGCCTTATTCAGGGTGCTCGGCGGGCGCCGGGTCATTTCAACCGCGCGGTATACTTCGAACCTTCAGAAGCTATCATGGAGGAGTACGAAGTATACCCTATACCGGGTGTGCTCCAAGCCTCCGAGAAAGTGGATTATCTTCAGATATATAATCCACTGGATGTAGCTGTAGAGCTACCCAAGGGGCTACAGCTGGGCGAAGCGGAGCCCATTATTCCGGTTACCTCGGCGCAGGGGTACCGATTTGCAGCTGAGTGGGGTGCTCACTCGGTTCAGCTACACCGCCAACTCGACGCGTGGATCGAACACCCAGCAGCGAAGGTGTCGTCCGTTGAGTTGAGGCTGGCACTCAAACAGTACCAACAAGTGGACCCAGGGAATATGGCTCCACAAACGTCCACTGACAACCAGAAATGGTGGTGTTGGGTGGACCCTATAGTTTGCCCCGCCCAGCTCAAGGATCCGGCTCCGGACGAGGAGCCGCCCGCCTTGAACGAAAAAGGCCTCAATGCCTTCAATGACATGCACTACTCGGCCGATGAGATGGTGCAGCAACCACTGCCTCCACTCGAGGAGAGGTTGCAGTTCATTGAAGAGAATGTCGACTTTGAGGCTACTATCCTGGATGAGGATGGCCAGGCCCGGTTGAAGGACCTTCTGGTGGAATACTATGATGTGGTGGCTCGACCTGGGAACCCGGGTCGAACCAAGGTAGATCAACACATCATTGACACCGGCAAGGAAGGTCCTATCAAAAGTCGGTATTACAGGACCAACCCAAAGGATAAGGCCGAGATAGAGAAACATATCAAGGCAATGCTGGACGAGGGAGTGTGTTCTCCCTCGACTAGTCCCTGGTCCTCGCCCTGTATACTGGTGGGCAAGAAGGACGGGACCACACGCCTTGTTATTGACTATCGTCGGCTTAATCGGATAACCAAGAAGGACAGCTACCCCTTGCCCAAGATCGATGAGATCATGGACCAGTTAAAAGGGGCTTCTGTCTTTTCCACCATTGACTTGGCCGCCGGGTATTGGCAGGTCGAAGTCTACCCGGAACACCGGGAAAAGACGGCATTCGTCTCTCATATGGGGCTTTTCCATATGAACGTAATGCCGTTCGGTCTCTGTAATGCGCCGGCGACTTTCCAGCGCATCATGGAGAAGGTCCTGACCGATTTACCGGTGTATATTGATGACGTCTTGATACCAACGCCGGATATGGCGACCCATCTAGACGTGCTCCGGGCTACCTTACAGCGCCTGAGGGAGAACGGCCTTCGAATCAAACTCAAGAAGTGCTGTTTTGCCCGGGAACAGGTGCCGTTCCTCGGACACTATGTGGGCAGCCACGGCATAAGTGTGGACCCTGCCAAGGTAGAGGCGGTGTCTACAATGCCCCCGCCCAAGGACGTTAAGGGTATTAAGTCCTTCCTGGGCATGTGTGGCTATTACCGCCGGTTCGTCCTTAATTATGCCAAAGTGGCGGCCCCGATGACGGCCCTACTTAAAAAGGACGTACCATTCGTCTGGTCAGACGAATGCCAGCAATCTTTCGAGGCCTTGAAAGCTTGCTTGACAGAGGCTCCCGTACTGGCCTTCCCCGACTTTGACAAGACCTTCTATGTTACCGTGGACGCTAGCAAGCGCGGGCTTGGAGCGGTTCTGGAACAGCAAGCTTCGGTGCCTAGAAGCATGCACAATCCAATGGGACCACGGGTACTTAAGGAACGGCCGGTGGCCTATGCCAGCCGAGCATTAATACCCTCCGAGAAGGTCATGTCCCCCACGGAAATGGAAGGCCTGGCAGCCATATGGGGCTGCCGGAAGTTCCGGCATTACCTGTCGTGTCGACAGTTTATTGTCCGGACCGACCATATGGCGGTACGGGACCTGCTGAATAACCCTCAGCGGTTAGCTGAGAGTAAGCTTGCCAAGTATGCACTCGAAATCCAGGGCTTCGATTTCGTAGTGGAATACAAAGAGGGCCGTACTAACAACGTGGCGGATACGTTGTCACGGTACGACCCCCTTGACGACCCAGCCTCGGCAACGGTGGATGGCACGGAACAGATGTATCCACCAGAGGTGTGTCCAGTCACGGTGGTGGAGCCGCCACCTCCCAATACCCTAGTGGGCTGGAAACGTCAGCTTCGCGAAGAGCCAGAATTCGCAGCTCTATTGGATTATATGGAGCATAAGAAGCTGCCGTCTGATGCTGACGAGGCCTCTAACCTACTGAAGTTTAGGGCCGACTTTTCCATCGAAGATGGTGTCCTCTACCGGTCCTTACTGAATGAGCGAGGCCAGAAACGAGGAGCCTCGTTTAAAACGGTTGTGGTACCGCGGAGCCAGCGGGACCGCATCCTGGCCGAGGCTCATTCAGACTTTACTTCCGGTGGACACAGGGCCTATACCCAGGCTCATGCGAGTCTGGCCTCTCGTTACTATTGGCCTACCATGTCACAGGACCTGACCAACTTTATCCGTCAATGCAAGGCCTGTGCCCAGTTCAACGACGGTCCTCGGCGGCATCAGGCCACCCTGCGAAATATAGTTACTGTCAGACGGCCACTGGATATGGTGGCCATGGACGTTATGCACTTCGGCAACAATGGCACGAAGCGCCATAATACCTGTGTCCTTACCATCGTGGATTACCTCACGAGGTACGCAGAAGCCTTTGCTATGCCTAACGAACGGGCCGAGACCACGGCCTATTGGTACTTTAATGGCTTCGTGGCCCGGTGGGGCGCACCAGCATGCATTCTGACTGACCAAGGCCCGAACTTTATGTCTAAGTTCATGACTGCCCTGGTTGACGCCAGCGGTTCGGAACGCCACCGAACCACGGCGTACCACCCGCAAACCAACGGAGTAGTTGAGCGGTTCAACCGGACAATACGTGGACTTATCATTAAGTATGTTAATCGGTTCCAGGATAATTGGGACGATTACCTGCCTTGGGGTCTCTGTATTTATCGAGCTACGGTGCATAGCTCTACCAAGGAGACACCGTATTTCCTCATGACTGGTAGGGATTACCGGTTTCCTGAGGATAACTTCTTCAAGTCCCGGAGCGGGGACTTGACCAAAGATTATGGCGACGTTAGTAGCCATTTAGTGTCTCAGTTAGATGAGGCATGGCGAATTGCACACGAACATCTGGCAGAAGCGGCTCTGGTAAATAAGGAGCGCTATGACCTGAAAGCCAGCCCAGTCGAGTACAAACCAGGGGTTCTGGTTATGCTCAACGTCGAGAATAAGAACGTCCCTTCTGGCTTATGTAAGAAGCTGAGGCCCAAATATGAAGGCCCTTATCGTGTGGTGGAAAAGCTCTCGGCTTCTACATACAAAATCCGCCTGGTGAAAGGTCAGGGAGAGCTTACCATCGTGAATATAAACCGCTTGAAACCGTTTGTTGACAAGCCAGTGAAGCTGCCTGTCATTGAAATCTAGTTTGTTATGCCTCCGGGTGAACTCTAACATCTAAGTACCGGTACTTAACGGCCTATTGTACCTGTAAATCGTCCGGCCGGACGTATCTAATTGTTTTGCGCGCGCTTAGCTAGGTTTCTTGTATACTGTAATTCGTGTTGGTGTTAGCATGATTTTTTTCTGGTTTTTTCTCCCCTGGGGTGGGTGCCCCCTCCCTTTTTTTATGCTCTTTTTTACTCCCCTTTTTTTTTTCTTTTGTTTTTTTTTTTTTTTGGGGGTGGGGGTTTTCTATTTTCTCCTACCCTATGTTCCTTTTTCCTAATAGATTTCTATATTTCTTTCTTATTATCTTTCCCCTTAAATCTACCTATGGGGGGTCTACTACCTTATTTCGTGGTAAATCCCTAAGATTTATTTAATCTAATTTATTTTTCCCCTAAACAAAAGGATCCTAAAAACTCCGGGGTTTTCCTTTCCTTAGGAGGGGTGTTAGTTACACCGCCTCCCTCCCTAATTCTCATGCACTCATAGTTAGGTTTCTTTAGTTAGGTTCTTTTATTCTAGTTAGGTCTTACACACGCACTTTTCAGGTTCTTGCACTGGCCTGTGGGCCTTACGTATGTGTTTTATCACTACCTAAGCACATCAATCATGCTCTCACTTACTTTGCCCTTTTGGCATTTTCTTGTGTAGTTTTTTCTCCCTTGTATGCACTCTGGTACTCAAAGTTTGGGGTGTGGGTATACACACCTACCTATTTCACCCGGGGTGGCGGTCTATGCTAACCCTCCCTGCCCTCTGATAGTGGGGGATCCCCGCTATCAACTATGGTTTTCCTGCCCCTGCACCCTTCCCATTGGCTAAGAAAGGGGGGTACCCTTGTAGGCCAATGGGTCGAGCACTATAATGTATGTTGCTTTGTTTCTGTTTAGGCTTAATTTGCGATTACGCTCATTTTGCTCTTACTGGTTATTACTTGTGCCAACGATCCTTCTATTTCTAACTACGACGATCCCAATTTGGACTCTTCTTTGGTTGACAGTGTATGGGAAACAATTTTTCCTTCCGAGTGGCCAAAGACTTTCCGGAACGACCAAATCCCCCAGCTCCAGTAAGTCCAGGCGACTTGAATAATTTATCTAATACAGGGTATCCCGTTTTATCAGAGAGATTTTGGGATTCGCTCCAGATTATGGACGACCCTGATAACGCGGATCTGCCGGCAGTAGAGAATCCTCCGGAAAAGGAGGACGATGAGCTTGTGAAGCCGGGCGGCGACCAAGCGGCACAGGTGCCTCCAGGGCAGCCTGGCCACCCATGGGGTATTAGGCAGGATCTAGGGCTAGATCCGCCCCCTGGCCTAGAGCCGGGTGCGAACCCACCACCTGGCCTGGGTGACCCTGTCGCTCCGCCACCAGGTCTTGACCGTCCGACTGCGGATGAGTCTCCCCTACAAGTGCAGACCGGGTCTAACCAGCACTTTACTGGCGGATTCTGGTCTATGGAATCCGGCCTTGAACAGAATGTGGCCCGTCTCCAGAGAGAGGCCACACCAGCAGCGCCTAGCCCAGGTTCTGTCCTCTCAGATTCCAGTGACAGACAGGCATTGCCTACGCCGCCTCCAGTACCAGGACAGCCGGAGAAGGCTCAGTCCAGTGGTCAGCTGAAGGCGACTAGCTCACTGTCTCGACTGGCGGATACCGACGCGCCTATTAGGGTGACTCGTTCTCAGACTAAAGCTCTAAAGGCAGCAACATGTGCCCATTTGCCTGACGTGGCCAACAGTCCGCTAGCGTCTGGAGCTCAGGCGGCCCCAGCAGAGTCTGAGGTACCTCAACCTCAGGCCGACGAGCCTATGCCTCTAGCTCAGGCGCCTGGCGCAGGTGACCAGCCAGCAGTCTCGGAGTCGAGCGCTGAGCGAGCTATAGCAGGCGCCGACAAGGAGCAACCTGCAACCGAGCCCATGGAGGAGGAGTCTCCTTCTACGGTTGATACGTCTACATTACAGATAGACGAATCCGTTGCTGGTTCAGCGGGTGAAGCTGATACCAGTGACGTGGTTGAGGTCGACCCGACGCCACCAGTGCCACCACGGTTAGTGGTTCCACCTAGGGTGGTAGGCGCTATTGACCCATTCCAACGCGCTCGCTATGACGAATTGGCTGAGCATCTGCAACAGTATACCGAACAGTTGCGACGACTTGTGGCCCAAGGCACAGAAAACTTGGACGATGAGTTCTCTGCTGCGGCCTACGCGCTGGGTCATGCATTGCAGACGACCCCAGACGACGTTTCCACCCCTTTGCCCACATATCAGGGCATTATTGACAACCCTGATGTGACAATAATTACCTCCTTTATTGAATTCCTGCAGCGATTCCCGGATATCCTGACCATGATATCCGAAGCCCGGATTGTGGCTTTGGACGTGGAAGGAGGGAATGGTATGCAATTCCTTCAACCACAGCAGGCCACGGTGACCACCCTGCAGTTCACGGGTCCTGTGAACCGTGCAGAGGGGGCGCCTCGCCCACATACCTATGTCATCGTGGTTAGCTACATTCTAGCCCATTTGACTGACTACTTTCCCTTTCTACACCTGCTAGTAATGCTGTTTGATTCTAACCGGTCCACATATTTCGCTTGTGTGGACGCACCGGCAGATGCTCGCCGGTTGGCAGAGGCGTTCGGGATTCGCAACCTGGAAAATAGGTTGATCGAAGTCCGCGAACTATGGAACTTGGTTTGGAATCTATGGGGTCGTGGGGATACGACCGTGATGCCCAAACCAATCGAGACTAAACGAGGCACCGACGGCTTCGTTAAGCAGCATACTGGCGCTAAGCTGGCAACCATTGCGAAGCGCTTTAAGTTGCCGGACCCTAAAGAGGCTCGGTGCTGTGAGCACGGCTTTCCGACTATTCCACACGATCAAGATATAATCTATGCGGCGGCCGATGTTATCACGGTGGCCGAAGTTGTCCAAATCCTGACAGCCGTCCTTACGGCTGCCGAGGTGGAACTAGTAGCGGTCCTGTCCACCATTGCGATCACGTTTGGTCCCTCGGTTGTAGAGGAGATCAATCGGTGTCGCCTTAGGGGCATGGGTCCTCACCGGTTAGGTGAAACGTGCACCGCCCTGACAGGTGTGATGGGCGGGTATCAAGCCGCTGGCCAAGAGTTTGCTCGCAATTGCATTGCGCAGATACTGGATTCACAACCAGATGCCCCAATTCGCCAGTCACCCCTCTGGTCTTTCGATTCACGACTGGGTGACCACGCCAACCCGGCGCATGGGTTGCGAGACGCTATCTATAGGCCATTAGTCGATTTTATTCGGCAATGGTACCTGTGGCGTTTTCCACGAATCCCGCCCACGGACGTGGACTGGAATAGTGCTCGTGCCGCTTATGCCGGTTGGGTGCACCCGTTGGCTCCCGGATATCAGGGGCCTCGGCAAGCATTACCGCGGCAACGTCAAGACACGGATAAACCTGAACCTACTCACAGATGAGGAATCCCTTGAAGAAGGAGACGAACCCGAGATTCAGGTTCTAATCCCTCACGCTGCGGACACGGAACATGTGCCTGCGGCGCCGCCAGCACAGCAGCAGCCACCTGCTGCTCCCACTCCAAAGGAGGTGGCACAAGCACAATTTGCGGCCGGTTCAGGCACAAGCACAATTTCGATTGATGTCAAATTTATCATATTTTGAGAAATTTGAAAAAAAATCGATATTTTTGCTATATGGGTACCAGTCCGACAGATTGGGATGCTGCGAATACGTTGGGTTACTTAGCTGGAATAATTGTAGTCAACACTGAACTACAGCCACCAGAAATAGCGAGAAACGAGAAATTCTGGCATTTGGTAGCTGCTGGTTGCAATGGTCTCACATTAATAGGCAAAAAATCGAAAAAAATAAAAAATTTGGTAAAAAACCAAATTTTTAGTGACAAAAAATCTCGAAACTGGGCAAAGATCATCAGCATCATTTGGTATTGTTAGAAACGTCTACTTATATACTGGGATTTGTTGGAATCATATTTTTTATTTAGGCCTTCAAATTTATGTAGTGCTTGATCAAAGTTGAAACACCCCAGTTTTCAACAACGAAAAACGTCAAATTTCACAGTCAGCAAGCTTCAAAAATTATTTTTGAAAATTTAAAGGCCTAACTCAAAAATCTAATTCCAACAAATTAAAGTATACAAATAGACGTTTCTAATGATACCAAATTATGCTGATAAACTTTGCCCAGTTTCGAGAGTTTTTGAAACTAGTCAAAAAATTGAAACTTTTCCAGTTTCCTAACACATGAGATCTCAACTTTGAAGTGAAATTACTTATTAACCGTAAAAGATCCGACTTTAATTCCAAAAACTCGTTAAAATATACCAATCAGAGAACAAAATATGTGAAAATTAGGAAAATCGGAGATGGTCGAAAAGTCGACCAAAAATGGACCCCCCCCCCTTAAATTGTTTTAACTATATTTGTCGTTTGCTTGATGTGCTTACTTTTGCACGAATTTTTGCTAGGAGTATCATTTAGATGTTCCAATTCCTTTAACTTTTATTTTCAGCCACTTAATTTCCACATGAATCACGGGATTACCGAGTTCAATTCAGCTTTGCATTTCGTCCGATTTACCAAGGCATTCCCAAACCTCATTGAAATGGTATCGCCATGTTACCGAAATAGGATTTGCTCTTTCTATCCCCTTGTGATCAAGATGAAGAATTGGACGTGCTTGGTGAGCAACTATGCCTAATAATGGAATGTCGAAAAGCATCTGAATAAATAATCTTGTGAAGTCATTTTAAAATCGAGAGGATTTTAAACAGGTCATGGGATCAACGCCAAAACTGTACACAGTTAAGGTGGTGATTCCTTTTGGGCACATACTATTGTCTGAAGGTTCAAATCAAGATGAAATTTATGAAACTTTCCAAAATAAGTTCTATTAGCATTCTAATATCCTCCGCGCAATCCCGCTTCAAAACTTCGACGTCTTTGCCGATTTTTGACATTTATACAGTTTCTTTAGCTACACAAGCCGTAAAATTAAACTGTGGGTGTCAATTTGAAGGTCTCGTCGAGACAGAATAGTCGTGGCGTTGTAGTCTTCTATCTCGTATGCTGCTATCATAGAAAATGTAGTTTTTGCAAAAACATGACCAATTTTTTCAGCGATTGTGTAGCATTTACTGTGCAACCTGGTGGGTTGTCACTTACTATACGTGCTTTACACAAAAATACCCAAGATTCCTTTTTAGTTGCCCTGATTGCTGCTTTCTAGCTAAAGTGGTCGCCTGCCAAAGTTGGGAAAAGTAGACAAAATCCAGGTTGCGAATACATTTTAGTTAATTTCTTTATAAGAAGGGCGATTTCATAATAACTAAAAAAAGAGTCCCCAGCTATTTGATAGTGGAATCAAATTTAGGAGACATTACTTTGAACCATTGTTAGTCATTGATTACTTGGAGTTAAGAAGCCATTAATATATCAAGATGTATCGTAACATCTTCTTAGTTTAATGAATACAAAGCAACCAATTTTGGTTTTCGAAAAACTTTTTGACGGATGTCTGAAGAAGTGCAGTTTGCAGATTTTTGGCAGGCTGAAGTAAATTGTCAGACATCGGCTATTCCATTCGGCACCTCTATCAAATAGCTGGGGACGCTTTTTTACTTATTGTGAAATCGTTCTTCGTTATAGAGATATGAGCTAGCATTTTTCACAATCACTGGAAAAAATTTGGTCATGTTTTGGCAAAAACTACATTATTGTATGATAGTGGACAACGGGATAGCAATTGGATGATGACCATGCTTTAGACAATTGGTCTCTGAGAGGACTTTAAATCGACACCCTTAGCTTAATTTTTCGGCTTGCGCAGCTTAAGTAGTTATGCATCATTTGATTTCTACAAAATTTACAATATTTTGGACTCCAAAATTAGAAAGTTGACTACATCTCACGACAGAAAGAGCTAGAAAGTAACTGTAAAGGCTTACGTCGAGCTGAGTAGGATTTTTTTAAGCGTTTTAAGCGTTCTTTCTATTAAGAGGATTAAGTTAATTACTCTGTCCACTTGAAATCAACCGGTGTTAATTTCTTTCCATTTTTACCAATACCACAGTTCAACTCTGATAACCGAAACGGACTGACGGACAGAAATAAGGACGGGGTGAATGTTAGTTAAATGAAATTTTATGTATTTGTATTTATGTGTTTTATGTATTAGTCAATAGATTTCGCTTATCAGTTTGAAATTTCTTGAAATTATTAGTCTAATTATAAATCAATTGATTGAGTGAACAATTATTTAGATATGGATAAATAAATATGAATAACTATTTATCCGTCTTTAAAGGGAACTAAGCTAAGTTCAAGTAACATTCAAATTTTACGACTTACAACTTTAATGTTTTAAGATAACATTATTAGAAACACTAACCAGAAGCCAAATGTAGAGCAGAACAAGATCTTTCGATGAATATAGTTGTAATTGTGCAATGGTCGTCAAACTGTCAAAAACCGGCAAAACTACCCTGAAAGCAGAGTACGAAGTTTTGAAGCGGAATTGCGCGGAGGGTTCTAGAACTAAAAAATAAGTGTTCTTAAATGAATGAATGAGATGAATTTGGAGTGACAGCATTCTAACGACTTGAGTCATTACGTCGAAAATGACTCATGGTTGTTCAACGTTTTCATGTCCATGCCACTTTCAAACACTGATGAACATTACAAGTCGTTAAGACAATATAAATGTTTTGAAAATGAAAACTGTCTAATGGTTGAATCTGATCGTATTTTTATGAAGTTGATTGGCTACGTCCGAATTTAAAATACTATCAATTAGTTAGCTTATGAATGTGTGAAAGGATAAGGTTTATGGGTCACACAAGATCTGTTGTTTAAGAGTTGTAAGGGCATTTCATAAAAGAAGGTGGCAATTAAAAGTGGTGTGATAAATTGTGAGGTGACATGAAATATTGTATAGTGTGACTGATGGCAAAGTCAATTAAAGGGAGACTGATTTAATATTAAATTGCAGGTTTATTTCGAAATTCATGTTTCAGCTTTGTAGCAGTAAGAGTACATAATGATAAGAGTATGACAAGCGTAACACTCTATGCTCTGAAGACCCAAACTATCGGCGAACCCCCACCCCCCCACGAATTGACCCTCTCTCACACCGCCCCTATATGGGTACGTAGTCCCAAACGGGGGTCGGTCACTCGCTTAGCATGTTTTCTACACACAAGTGTTAAACTTACACGCTTAAACCCCCTCCCCAAATTGGGCCCTTGTTAATTTCAGCGTGTAATTATGCAAAGCAGTGAGCGACCCCCGTTTGGACCATGTACCCATATAGGGTGGTGTGAGAGGGGGTCAGCCGATAGCGCGCATAGCATAGTTTTGGCCTTCACTACATAGAGTGTGACGCTTGTCATACTCTAATCATTTATATGTACTCTTGGTGGCAGCAGTTTCTAACATTTAAACTTACAATGATTCAAACTTTCCACTTTACTGACAAGTTTCGGTCTTCGCTTATATTTGAAAATTGCATATAATTTGGATTTTAGATCCTTAATTTACCTATGGAGACCGGCTCAGGAAGACGAGATGTGTTTTTCGGGCAGATCATCAGCCGTGTGAAAGTCATCTACCAGAAAGGTGCCTGTTACGTCAGTTCGGAAATATTGCCCAGCGAACCGTGCCTTTTCATTTGTTGACCCCCTTAGCAACAAGCTGATTTCTAATTTGCTAATATTCGGTGGAAGCTGTTTGTATTTACAAAAGGGGCGGTCCAACGAGAATCGACATACCCTCCCAATTTGGGAAACTACGTATCTTTCAAAATAACTTGGCACACCGCGTATTGAGTCTATGTATAATTTGCTGATTTTTCAGATGCAGGTTGTTAGCCGAATATAAGCTAATCAATGTTTACGTAAAGCTTACGTAGTTTTTGCCGAACTAGCTTTTTCGCTTAAAGTAGAAAAAGTTTTACGTAGAAATCGTGAACTACGTCGAAGTTTACGCAAGCTTTGATTTGAAGAGTGGTATCCGTAAAAACATACGGCAACTTTTGATTTTACGTATATTGGAAAAGTTTTACGTAGAATAATTATTAAACTAGGTTACAACAAGTTTAGTATACATTAAAACTGAGTTACTGCAAGAATGAAACACTTCTCCACAACATTTTAGGATAAACATTGTAGAAGGTGTTATAACCAGCTGCCATTGCATACTACGACAAAGAAATTTGGGGAATGTGTCAACAATAAAAGCGCGTAAGCTCTTGTGTTGCACTATTTGGCGTACGCATTTGCTTTGTAGCTTTGACAGACATATTTTCATATTCACTTTTTAATGCTTATAATTGCTGTTTTTGTAGAGTTCTATGTATGTACATTGCTTCAGTACTGATCATAATCCTTTTTTGGACCACGATATGCCTATGGTCGACTAGACATGCTATCTTTAATGTCAGAACATCAAAGAAAAAGTTTTCATTAATTAATACTACTTACCTTAAAATGCTTGCTGATGCATTATATATTTATTTTGTTATTAAATATACGCCATAATTTCACTAATACGTAATGAATTTCACTGAACGCATAACAAACACTTATATGTCAATAAAAGGCATACAAATTGTTCGGGCAATTAGATCATTAATAGTTTTAGTGGTTAGACGACGGCTGTACTTAATCGTAGCCAATGGACTGCTATAGTTTGTGTTGTTCATTTGCTCTGAAAAGGCAGTCACTAGTGCAGAAGACGATAATAGTACATCAACAAGCTTAAGTGTACAAGCGCAAGAGACAGGAGTACAAGCTCTAATGTCATATTTTGTTAGGACAAATCCAATTTCCCCAATGTAAAAAGGAAACAATTTGGTTAGGAAGAAAATTACCATCTATTTTAGCTTAGATGTAACCAAAACTTCTGGGGCCGATCCTATCATTATGGGATCGAGTTGGATCCGGAACGAACCCATTTTGGGATTCAATCCCAAAATTTTCGGATTGACTTAATCCTGCTCTGAATCCAGTCCTATCAAATTTTTTGGGATTGGGATTGAGTTAATCCGGAATCAAAATTTTCAACCCCATTTTCAATCCCGTTTTCAATCCCTTTTTGTATCCAATTTTGATCAGTATATTTTGAGCGGAGAAAGTGATGTTCAACGCAGCTATTGTTGCTACTCAATTTAGAATGAACCAAGAAGAGTTGTGTTCACTATGCGGAATTCCATTTTACAATTCTAATGTTAAGCTCTGAAAGAACTAATCTTTGAATTTTTTACCAGACTGTTAAACTTCCAGCATATTCGGTAACGGCGTTATTTGGTAAGCTTTTTGTTGAGTGCTTGAATAAGACAATTTCTAGAGACATTCTAGACAGGCAAGACATTTTATCGTGCACACATTTCTAGTTGTTATCATGTGAAAAGTTCAATAACTGAAAAGGTAATAAGGTTAAAAAAGTCAAAATATTTTACGTTATTCAGAGTAGAACAGAAATTCTGATATTTTCTCCAAAATTAATCCGTTTATAAGTGAGAATTTAGCAAAGGATATAGTTGTTAGTTTTGGCTTAAACTAGACTACTGCGGTGGCAGAAACATGTATATATACAAAATTCGGAGGGTGCACAAGACTTGTCAGTATGCAAATCTACCCATCATCTTAACTACAGTAACAGTAATTTTAGATTATCATGCCAAACATCTTTGGTTGAAAATGTTCTATCTTCTGTTTTGAAATTGTCCTGATTAAATGTTGCTTAACCAAGCCAACTCATTTATTCTCGACGTATATAATGTTTGAGAAGATGAGAGGAATGATCATCTAATAAATAAGTATGTAAATAATAAACAAAGCTAATACAGTACAATTCGTTAAAAACTTTAATTTTGCGAAATTCACCTTTTCCGCGAACTTCGTGAAAAGCCGCGATTTTCTCCAATTTTTGGAGAATTCTGCGTTGATTTGTCACGAAAATATAGAGTTTATGCGAAATTAGTGCGGAGCTAACTTATCTGAACTTCGTCCATGTCAAGTATTTCAGTAAAAAACGCGAAATACGCCAAAATTGTCGTACATTGCAACCTTTCGCGATGTACGCGAAAATGGTGAGCTTCGGAAAAAATAAAGCTTTTAATGAGCTGCACTCTGGCACGTACTCAGTAATAATTCACTCAAAACCTTTTCCTACCCGTGCATGGAAACTGGATCCAAATCTCAAACTGCCTCAGGTAGGTGGGTTGAAATTAGCCTATTTCAACCCCATTTCAACTCCAAAAACAATCCCGACTTAATGATAGGACTGGATTGGGATCGAGTTTCAACCCGGATTGAATCCCTATTCAAAAACTTGGACTAAGTCAACCCCGTAACGATAGGACCGGGGTCGAGTTTTCAATCCCATTTTGAATCCGGATTCAGGTTTCAACCCGGATTGAAACGCTTGATAGGATCGGCTCCTGAAGGTAGAATAGAATCCACGTTAGCGTTGTCAGTAGAAATTTCTGACGGAGGTCTGACGTCAGCTGGACACTGCTGAGCATTAGCAGCCGTCTCTGGGAGGTAATCCGAGTTGGTATTAGAGATTCGTTGCTGTGAAATCGCAGTGATCTCGCCGTCTTCTGCACTGATCAAAACAGGATCAGCTGATTTGTACATCACGCTGTCGGGATCAGCTAAATGTGTTAACCGAGCTACAACATAGGTATTATCCACTGTGGGGCTTACGTAGTTTGATGAGCCAGCAACCGGTGCAATGAAATCCTGCAAAGAGTTTGTGCTGTTTTAAAATGCTTATTTTATGCAAATGGCGAAATGCATGATACTCTACTAATTTAATGTGTACATGCGTCGGAACAATCAGTCACTGCCAGGGCGTGGTTGAAAGCAAGGAGATCCCTCATGAAGTTCCCAAAATTGCTTCATGAAATCAAGTCCCAAGTGTTCTTTAGTGTCGCTCGCGATATGTCCCAGTTGCAAAATCAGTTTGAGTAAAATTATGAGTTTTCACCTTGCATCCCATGTTTTCAAGAAAAGCAGAGACCACTTTCCTCTAGATTTAAGCACACAGACTGTGGAGACTGATGTGCGTGTGTAGAAAATTTGTTGTTTGGGACAAAAGAAATCTTGTGCACATTCTGCTGTATTCTGGAGTCCATATCATTGATTTTTTAAGTTTAAAAGATATTTGAATTATTATTTTTAGATTAACTGGCTTAAGATTAAGTGCGCTCCTCCTGACGTTCAGGAAGTTGCAGTTCACTCTGCAGATGATCGCGGATTTCGATCTTCTAACAATATTTTCAAGTTTCTTGAAGGAACGTCTACTCCTGCCCATTGGCCCCTTTTGCTGCTGAGTTTCAAGAGACCAAATAAGATACGCGTTATCCTCCCGCGATTGCCCTCATTAAGCAGTGCTATGGAGATCCGAATCATCCAGCTTCTGCCGAATTTTCGATGAATCCTGCCTTCATCAGGATCCGGTTTCCTCGTAACCTCATTTCAGGGGAGCCCTGTCCTAATTCTGTGACTGTTTCGTTCAAGTGCTTTGAATCAGAAGCACTAAAAACTTTCTTCAGATTTGTACTCTCGTATTCTGCTATGTCAAGAAATTCCGGAAGCTCATGCAGATATGAATGCTGCAGCCTTTTTTGCCGGAGTTGCGAAAAGACTCTGTCAGCCTAAGGCGCGTTGGACCATCTCACCACTACAAATAACTATGGATTTTTGTCAGAACTGGTTGGATGGATGGATGGATGGATCCTGGGGCTGACGCCTTATTTGGACCTTCAACAGCTGTCGACTTCGATGGATGATACACCTGGACGCTTTGAAGGGATCCTAACCCCATGGACTTATTAAGCCTGACTTAACCTTTGGCCGGAACTCCTATCCATACTAAGGATTTCCATCTTCTGTCTGTTAACGTTTGTTACAAAGGAACCAAAGTATGGATGGATGTGGGTCCCAAGATCAGAACTTGGAAAGTTGTTGGTTTTGCTGAGTGGGTTGGACTCAATAGAATTTGGATGCCCTTAGAGGCGATGCGCAGTAAAATTCTTTTCCTTCCCATGGGCTTTCTGTACTCTGTGGGAGTTAATGTCCGGATTCTGATTCAGCAATATTGTCCTTACTCCACCCATGACTGCTCACCATTTTGCTAACTTAGACTTTGGAATTTTGGAGGCTGTGAACTTCTTTAGTCCACATTACCTCCAAAATTCCCAGTCATTCGCTTTCATTCACCAGGGGCCAGTTTCATAAAACTTCGTCGAGTCGTCGAGTCGAGTAGCTGATTTACGCTGGAAATGTCGGTGACTTCTGATCCTGAAACGCAAGTACTGTTGAAAAATAGCTGCTAGTTTTCGAGTCGAGTTCTCTAGTCAAATTTGACTCGAGAACTTTTCAATGCAAAAATTTTACTCGAGAAATTTTTAGAAAATTTTAAAAGCTTAATATTTCTACCGTGGAACTATTTTACATTATCCTACTAATTACACCGACAAGAAATTAAACTTCAGTGACTGCTGTATAATTTTTAATTCCAAAGAAATAATTTCATGCGAGTAAATGGCTACTCGACGACTCGCGGACTCGCTAACTTTTATGAAACTGGCCCCTGGATGCATCAACAAGGGCCACCTGGCATCGGACGATTAGGAATGGCTCTCCTTTCCAGATTCCGAAGCGGACGTAGCCCGGGAGTCATTTTCTAAGCTGGAAAATACAATTCCAGCTCCTAAGCGCAAGGAGTCTTTCCAGTGTGATGACTGTGGCAAGAACTTTGCGACCCGATTCAACATGAATCACCATCGCGCCAATGCCCACGTCGACAAAACGAAAGATTCCTCATCTGCTATTCACTGCAACGACTGTGGCCTCCCGCTTTCCAATGCCCAAAAGCTCTATGAGTACAGACGCAACAGTCATGTTCATGGATTCAGTTAATGAATGCAGTGGCTGTTGAAAGGTCCTTGCATCCCGTGGAGCGTTGCATGATCACCGCACAATATACTGTCCGAAAGCGAAAAAGAAGGTATTCCCAATTTTTGGCCGGTTTACTTTCTTATCTCTTCCTGAAGCAAAAAAATCAATGAAAGTACTCATAAAAATTTAGAAGAACTTTAAGCAACGTTAATTTATTTCTGCTCTATTGTCAAATAACTTCAGTGACTGCATATGCTTTCTGGGGCTAATGGTTATCTAATTTTTGGAGATTTTACCGTAGAGGCACACTTATGAATAACTTTCGAAAATCTTAACCCGTTGTCCCCAATATTTGTAATTTTGCATTTGAACTCATGTGATCGATCTGTAATAAAGGAAACCCCCGGAGGATTGTGTCACCTCGTATGATGACTACAACCGTGGAGGAGGGGCCAGTTCCTCAAGGCAGATGCCCTACACGGTCTCCTGTTACCTTCCCACAGCAGAGGTACCCATTTACCGACCAATTAAGGATGGATAGCTGGGTTGGCTAGAGTCCACTGCGAACCGATATGTGCTTAGTCCTTAGCGTAGAGGATATGTGAAAGTGCGGATTTGGTGTGCGTCTACGGAAGAATAACCAATTTTTTATTTCCTTTAAAATAATTTGCCATTTTTGACTAGAATTTATGATGGCTCGATTACCATGCTCGGCTCGTACAAGATCGCAATGCTGCTGGTGAACTTCATTATGTTTTAACCGTCTCGTATCGAATGCCAATTCATTTCATCTGTGCAGTATGCAACTTGACATTTTTGCAAGTAAAGAAGCATTAAATTAATAAAATTCCGTTAGTAATTAAATGCTTATGTTTGTTGTTTTTTGTTGTAGAATTGAACTGGCCATGAACTGAACTGTTGTGTTTCCTGCTGTTGCCTAATTCCTTCCTGTCACCTCCTACCCAACCTGTCCATCATGTACTATTAATATTGTATTTTGTGTAGTGTACTTTATTTTTGATTAGCAGTTTGATATGTGAAAATATGGTGACACTAAAAATTTTCTTGGTTCAGAGAATTCAAACATCTGGCTAGACTCTGCTCGCAGGTTACAGCAAACAACTAAAATGCAGAAACCACAACTGCAGCAATGTTTATGGTTTTTGCCTCTGTTAAAACAAAGAATCAGCTTCATATGCAGATGTCATAATTACTGTTGTCTAGGTTAGCTCGCACAACGAATTGGCAATTTGTTTTCCACAAACTGGCTTCTGGGATGAAATAGATATTGGTACCTATACATCTTTCCTTCGCAACCTCTACACACACACACACACACACACCACAACCACACACACACACAAACATACACACACGCGCGCACACACACACACACACCACAACCACACACACACAAACATACACACACGCGCACACACAAAAACACATGTCAGAAGGTATGTACAAAATGTATTAGTGGCTTCTGTTTGTGCCAAAAAGGTGTTACAGCCTAATCTTTCCCCTGGCTGATTTTTCCCCCGGAAAAATTGGCCTAGGCTAATCTTTCCCCCTCGGAAAAATTAGACTAAGCCGATATTTCCTCCCGGAAAAATAATCCTAGGTTGATTTTACCGCTTTTACTTTTCCCCCCCGGAAAAATCAGCCAAGGGAAATTCCCCCCGGAAAAATCAGACTAGGATAATTCTTCCCCCCGGAAAAATCAGCCTAGGATGATCCTTCCCCCGGACAAATCAGCCTACGCTGAACTTTCCCCTGAAAATCGAGCTATTGTCCTGAAGTTCTCCAAGGAAGCTTTCTAGCAGGAAGCTCCATTAAAAAGTACAAGTTTCTTTAGTATATATTTACTACAGGAAATTCTTGTAGTTATTACTATTCTAAATGCCTGTAGAAACACAATTGTTACGTTAGCGGAAAATGCAAATTCAAAATTTACCTCATGTGCCGGATCGGCGATCCGGAAAAATCAAGCCGATCCGATCCTGCCGATCCGATCCGACCCGACCCCGGATCGGTCGATCCGATCCGAGCCGCCGATCCGATCCACATCACTACTTTTAATCAAACTCCGACCATCCGCCTGAACTCGATGATCGGCTCGTCCACCACGAACCGATGGCCCCAAGATATTTGGTCGTGTGGTCACTGATGATGAGGTATATGATGGGGTTGACCAAAGCTCTGGTCGCAATAGCTGGTTATTCACGACCGTCGCGTTCACGTTGATCACGACTTGCATCATCACTTGCAAAATAGACCCAGCCCACCAGTGATGATGTTATACTAAGCCTGACGGGTAACTAACTTAGCTACAGCCGCCTTGAACGGAAAGGTTGACCATGCGTCACCTTAATCCGTTACAGTGCTCTTTTTAAAACTGTGCCATTATGTAACAATTTTTTTAAAAAATGTTGCTATATTATGATAGACACTATTGAAGGTTTGATTCAGTGAAATATATTCTGAATTCTGATATTCTGAAAAATAAATTGATTGGAAAGTGGTAAATTGCTTTTAAAAATTTGATTACAGGTCAGCGATAAAATCTTTACAATTTTACCAATTTAGAACAATTTTACCGATATTTGTCGGGGAGGGAGAATTTCACAGGTGAAATTTTTCCGGGGTAAAAATTTTCTAGGGGAAAATTTCACTGCGACAACGACATTTTAATAAACATGGTTAAGATTATGTTAATTTATATGATAAAAACTGAATTGCTTGCGGTAATATGTTTACTGTATTCAGATTTTGCACATGTCACACACGTCATGTTGCACACACTACTTTTTCTGGGACAACTTCAGGCCAATAGGTAGATTTTCAGGGGAATATTCAGTGTAGGCCGATTTGTCCGGGGGAAGGATCGTTCTAGGCTGATTTTTCCGGGGGGGAGAATTATCCTAGGCTGTTTTCCGGGGGGGGGGGGAGAATTATCCTTGGCTGATTTTTCCGGGGGGAAAAGTAAAAGCGGAAAAATCAACCTAGGCTTATTTTTCCGAGGGGAAATATCGGCTTAGTCTAATTTTCCCGAGGCGGAAAGATTAGCCTAGGCAGATGTTTCCTGGGGAAAAAATCAGCCGGGGGAAAGATTAGGCTGTGACACCGGTCCTTTAGTTTCTGCAGCATTAATAACCATGACAAGTCCCTCCAACATTTGTTTTCTCTGAAACAAAGTTTGTAGATAAAGTCTACGCCAATTTAAGGAAATGTTAAAACGATTAAATGATTAAATAATTTTGAACACGTATAATTTTGAATATCCAAGTCAAATATAACGTAAATTTAAAATTCTACGTGAAACCAAAACGAGAAACGCAGAATAAGCAGAATTTTCCGCATATTGTGTTTTTAAGAGCATATTTGTGTAAACAGATTTCAGCCAAACATTTTCTAACCATTGAATTCTCCAAGCGCCTGCATCAGAAAAATCAGCAAATTTTACGTAGATTCAAAACACGAGCGCCAAAGTTAATTTGAAAGATATATTATTTGAACATTGACATTTATGACGCCGGTGAGCATTTGGAGTTTCCGTCTATTGCCGAAATAGGAGACGTGAAAGACTTGCCGTGCTGCATTTCGAGATACAGACGCTCTTGCTTCCGACATCGAGCTGCCAGCTAGTTGACTTCAGGAACTTGGCTGATTCTGTAAAAAAACTATTAACACTCTATTGTTGGCTTTGCAGGTGGTGTTGTTGGGTGCAAAATGAGTTGTTCTACAGTTGTGAGTTGCCTTTTTACTTCAATAATTAAGGGAGAGGGGGCTACGAATTTCACTGAAGGTACTATGTTCGAAGAGCTAGCTAATCTTTCGCCGCATAATAGTATTAGGCTTAGTACAAAATAGCTTAAGGTATGAAAGAACTCCAGCAAGCGTAGCGTCCAGTAGAGCCTTCAGAAGTAGGCGTTGATGGTAGAAACCTTGACATGACACGTATATAGCTTTGTTGCACCCTGAAAGCTATGTGAGTAGTAATAGAGACATCAATTGGGACCTGTTTGGGAGACGATTTTAATCCCTGTGTGGGGTGCTATTGGGTGCCGTTTTTGATCCCACTTTTGGGTGACTGTTTTGATCTTATTATTGGGTGACTGTTTTGATCTTATTATTGGGTGCTGTTTGTCTCTCATTCTTGGGTACTAATTACTTGTGAAAGGTTATATGTGATTAGTGAATTTTTTGGATGACACTTTTGATCCCAATTTTGGGTGACAGTTTTGAATCCCACTACAAATGGTAATGAAAGTATATGTGATGAGTAGAATTTTTGGGTGACATTTCTGATCCCATTATTGGGTGATTATTTTGATCCTATTTTTGGGTGCCATTTTGAATCCTTACTTTTGGGTGACTTTTGATCCCACTTTTGGGTGATACTTTTGATCCCACTTTTGGGTGACTATTTTTCATGTTCTGTTTAGAAATATGTAGTGTGCTCAACTTCATGTTCATAACGTGTTCAGACGATATAAAAATTGGATGTTTATGAAACCTATACTGTTTATGCAACAAAATTAATTGATATACCAACCTGTTTGCTGAATTTGTAAGTTGTGAAATATACCAGAGATCCAGTCAAGATGTCAGCAGAAGGCGCAAGTAGTAAGTCTCTTTTTCTATTAAATGCAAAAGTGCTGTGAATGTACGTATTGGCAGTATTGAATGTAATGTATTAGGATAAAATGATAAAAATTCTGTGACTAATGTTACCAATTTCTATTTCAGAAACTCAGCAACCTGTGTGTCCCCTGTACCCGCAACGATTCACATTGGTCAAAAACCTGCAGAGACACCTTCGGAAGCAACATCGAACGGATTACCGTACCTTATTCCACAGACCGAATAATCACACTTGTTCCATGTGCTCTCAAACATTCACGATGTTGAAAAACCTAAACCGACACAAGAAAGAACAACATGGTGGTTCAGGATCCTACAAATGCGACCAATGTATATCCCGTTTCCTCAGAAAAACCCACTTCCTCAGAAAATACCGCCTAATCAGTCACATCGGTCGAAAGCACAGCGTACCAACAACCCAACAGCCACCGCCAAGGGAAACTTCGACTCCGACGCCAGCTACCACTGAATCACTTCCAGTTGGCCCACCCAGCCAGGATGCTATCTACTAAGCAAGACACACGACGAAGAAATTCCTTCAACTTCCACTTACCTTGTCTATGCTATTGTGTGAATGACAGTTATTGTGGAATTGTATGTAAATAATAGATGTAAATAAAGCGGCATGCAGTGTTAGTTCTGAAGCAAGTTGCAATGCAAAAGTTAGGTGGTTAGGTTAGGTTAGAGCAAAGTAGAAGCAATTAGTAATAAGTAATTAGTGATAAGGAAATGTAACACAGAAATTTGAATTTCATGAAGCAACAAACTAATTAGGTTACATTCACCGGTAATCATGAAGTTAGCAGTACACCAAAGGAAAAGGTATACATATAGTTAGCACTACATACAAAGCACTAAAAGTTGACAAAAGCGAATAAGACACAGACATTACAAAACATTGATTCTACAAAACACTGATATTACAAAACACTGATATTTAAAACTTGTGATATTACAAAAGACTGCTTTTATAAGTTTAGATTTTACAAAATATTGATTTTACAAAACATTGGTATTAAACCACTG
>JASAND010006821.1:0-10919 GCA_030248195.1 Trissonchulus latispiculum
TGAGGCGAAGATTTTTGTCATTAGAGGACCCCTCCAAAGTGGTCCCAGCTACCTGTGGCGCCCATACTTAGGTCCGGACCGGTCCAAAATCGATTTTTCCAAAAGTGACCAAGTTTGGTATCAAATGAAAGCCCATGGTGAGGCTAACAATTTTTGTCATTGGAGCACTTCTCTGAAGTGTCCCTAGCGACCTGTGGCGCCCTGGCAAGGGGTCCTAATTGGTCAAAAATCAAAATTTCCAAAAGTTGTCAAATCTGGTTTTAAATGAAAGCCCTAAATGAGCAGAGCAACTTTTGTCATGTGTATATATAACTGCATATCCAAGGTTACGGTGCTGGTTGGCTTTTAAAATAGCCTTCCTGCCTAAGATAACGCACCGTGTATAATGTTCTGTAGAGGCCATGAACAGTGGCCTT
Organism: Trissonchulus latispiculum; assembly: GCA_030248195.1. NCBI lineage: Eukaryota > Metazoa > Nematoda > Enoplea > Enoplida > Ironidae > Trissonchulus > Trissonchulus latispiculum. The sequence continues at coordinate 417 of JASAND010006821.1, forward strand.
CCAGCCGAAGATGACGCACCGTGTATTAAGTACTGAAAAGGCTAGAAGGAACGGTGGTCTTCCAGCCTAAGATAACGCACCGTGTATATAACCTGTATAATGTTCTGTAGATGCTATTTACATTTGCCTTCCAGCCTAAGATAACGCTCCGTGTATAATGTTCTGTAGAGGCCATGAACAGTGGCCTTCCAGCCGAAGATGACGCACCGTGTATTAAGTACTGAAAAGGCTATGAACGGTGGTCTTCCAGCCTAAGATAACGCACCGGGTATATAATATAATGTTCTGTAGAGGCCATGAGCAGTGGCCTTCCAGCCTAAGATAACGCACCGTGTATAATGTTCTGTAGAGGCCATGAACAGTGGCCTTCCAGCCTAAGATGACGCACCGTGTATAAAGTTCTGAAAAGGCTATTAACAGGCATTTTTCCGCTTCAGCAAATACATTCAGTTGAACTTGAACGTTTTCATCCAGCCTGTATGCGGTAGCTAGCTTTGCTTACATTGTGTATATATGCAACTTCTCTGACATGATTTTCTCTGCAGCGGAAAAATAAGCGAAACTAGGGGGAAAAATGCCCTCGACGGGCAACCAACTTGGTAGAATAGGGAAAGACTTGAATGTTAAATACACGGTGCATGGTTACAACTGAGATTCTGCTGAAGCGGAAAAATGCCGTGTCTCAGCGACTAAAATGACAGAAACCAGCTTTGTGCGCCGAATAGGGGATCTACTCGGCGGCTAAAATGAAAGAAACCAGCTTTGTGCGCCGAATAGGGAATCTACTCGGCGACTAAAATGAAAGAAACCAGCTTTGTCGCCGAATAGGGAATTCCCTCCTTCCGCCCTATTCGCGCGAACTTTGAAGCCTGTTATGTGTTGCTTTGCTGAATAATGAGAGAGCTTCAGAATGGCAGAATTACTTCAGAATGCAAAACAACAGTTTTATCAAGCACTTACGTAAGTCAAGGTTTTCACAGACATAAATACGCTGTCTCGATGTGCTATTAGAAACATTGAGAGCATATATATGTGTGCTCTGTGCTGATCTTGCCGAGAATTGATACAATCAACCATTATATAAAATGAAATGCGATTGGTTGTATATGTTTTAGCACAAGGACTGTCGACCACAAATTGTTTAAACTGCATATATACTTATTGTTGCTTTCTGTTGGTCCTGCTAGCGGTTGTATGCATAAAATATTTACGGATCAGGTAGCTCAAAAAGAAATTAATGTAGCGCCACCCCTAGTCACCACGCAACCGGTACGGGAAATGTCATATTGAGCGCAATGCTTACGTTTGCAGTTCCTAACAGAATAATTACCTATATATTTCCTCCCGAAAGACGATAAGTTCGCGCGAATAGGGCGGAAGGAGGGAATTCCCTATTCGGCGACAAAGCTGGTTTCTTTCATTTTAGTCGCCGAGTAGATTCCCTATTCGGCGCACAAAGCTGGTTTCTTTCATTTTAGCCGCCGAGTAGATCCCCTATTCGGCGCACAAAGCTGGTTTCTGTCATTTTAGTCGCTGAGACACGGCATTTTTCCGCTTCAGCAGAATCTCAGTTGTAACCATGCACCGTGTATTTAACATTCAAGTCTTTCCCTATTCTACCAAGTTGGTTGCCCGTCGAGGGCATTTCCCCCCTAGTTTCGCTTATTTTTCCGCTGCAGAGAAAATCATGTCAGAGAAGTTGCATATATACACAATGTAAGCAAAGCTAGCTACCGCATACAGGCTGGATGAAAACGTTCTAGTTCAACTGAATGTATTTGCTGAAGCGGAAAAATGCCTGTTAATAGCCTTTTCAGAACTTTATACACGGTGCGTCATCTTAGGCTGGAAGGCCACTGTTCATGGCCTCTAAGAACATTATACACGGTGCGTTATCTTAGGCTGGAAGGCCACTGTTCATGGCCTCTGCAGAACATTATATATACACGGTGCGTTATCTTAGGCTGGAAGACCACCGTTCATAGCCTTTTCAGTACTTAATACACGGTGCGTCATCTTCGGCTGGAAGGCCACTGTTCATGGCCTCTACAGAACATTATACACGGAGCGTTATCTTAGGCTGGAAGGCCACTGTTCATAGCCTCTACAGAACATTATATATACACGGTGCGTTATCTTAGGCTGGAAGACCACCGTTCATAGCCTTTTCAGTACTTAATACACGGTGCGTCATCTTCGGCTGGAAGGCCACTGTTCATGGCCTCTACAGAACATTATACACGGTGCGTTATCTTAGGCAGGAAGGCTATTTTAAAAGCCAACCAGCACCGTAACCTTGGATATGCAGTTATATATACACATGACAAAAGTTGCTCTGCTCATTTAGGGCTTTCATTTAAAACCAGATTTGACAACTTTTGGAAATTTTGATTTTTGACCAATTAGGACCCCTTGCCAGGGCGCCACAGGTCGCTAGGGACACTTCAGAGAAGTGCTCCAATGACAAAAATTGTTAGCCTCACCATGGGCTTTCATTTGATACCAAACTTGGTCACTTTTGCAAAAATCGATTTTGGACCGGTCCGGACCCTGGTAAGGGTGCCACAGGCCGCTGGGACCACTTTGGAGGGGTCCTCCAATTACAAAAAATGTTCGCCTCATCAAGGGCTTTCAGTTGATACCAAACTTGGCCACTTTTGGAAAAATCGATTTTGGACCATTTTGGACCGGTCCGGACCCTGGTCAGGGCGCCACAGGCCGCTGGGTCCACTTTGAAGGGGTCCTCCAATGACAAAAATCTTCGCCTCACCAAGGGCTTTCATTTGATACCAAACTTGGCCACTTTTGGAAAAATCGATTTTTGACCATTTTGGACAGGTCCGGACCCTGGTCAGGGCGCCACAGGCCGCTGGGTCCACTTTGGAGGGGTCCTCCAATGACGAAAAATCTTCGTCTCACCAAGGGCTTTCATTTGATATCAAACTTGGCCACTTTTGGAAAAATCGATTTTTGACCATTTTGGACAGGTCCGGACCCTGGTCAGGGCGCCACAGGCCGCTGGGTCCACTTTGGAGGGGTCCTCCAATGACGAACAATCTTCGTCTCACCAAGGGCTTTCATTTGATACCAAACTTGGCCACTTTTGGAAAAATCGATTTTTGGCCATTTTGGGCCTGGTCCACGGTCCGGACCCCTGGCCAGGGCGCCACAGAGGTGCGGTCGGTACCTACTATAGCCTATGTTGTAGTGCTCCCGCAGCCCATCCCACACGCCCAGTATGAATGCTCTTCCTGCAGCGGATCTTTCTATGGAAGAGGTTAAAGTTGAACTTGCGACACGGTTGGGGACCACCTCCATCAGGGTGCCCCCCAGCCCCACGGATACCTTCCCCCCCACCGAAAATGCCCCCCCGAAATCGCCCCCCCCCCGCGATTTTTGCTTTCCCCCCCGGGATTTTTTAGCCGTTTACATCTTGTCCTGAAGTTCGAGACATATCCTCTGTGAAACTGTAATCCGTTTTGGGCAAAGTCTTTCCAGTAGTTCAGGGTGACCCCCCAAAGTTGACCCTGCCTGACCCCCATGTTGGGACCAAAAATTCCAAAATTTTCAAAGTCTGAAAACATTTGCTGAGAGGCAGTGGGAGCTACAATAATAGACCCTCTAGGGTAGTTTAGGACGCTCTTTAAGATAGGCTATTAAAATCAGATCTAGCTCATATGGGTGACTCACACTGGGGATGGGTTTTTTCCCGCATATCGGATTGGGTTTTTTCCCGCCGCGCTATACTACTAGACCCTATAGCCCTTTAGGTTGGCCCACCGCTGCAGTTCACGTGGAAGCGGCGAACATTATGTACAATACAACCATCAAATAGGAGAAACCGGAAAAAAACATCGCCGCCATAACCGGTCCGGGGCGCAACTTTTTAACGGTAAGTGATACGGGGCTTAAAATTCGCACACATACTAAACTCGATGTGCTCTACAATTTGCGCATGAAATCTGCGTAGGATATGCGCAGGATTTTGCGCAGCTTATTTTACACTGTCTCCAGCAGACATGTGCAGGAGGGGAAATTCTGGGGGGGGGTGAGCCGGCGGTGGCCGCCGGCAAACCGGATTTTTCCGGTTTTTTGCTCAAAAAACCGGAAAAGTCCGGATTCTGGGGGGGGGTGAGCTCCAGGCAGGCGCGTAGCACGGAGGGGAGTGGGGGGAATTCCCTCCCCCCCCGAAACAAGTAGGAAAAATGCTCCTTGCAGTCGCATGAAAAAGTTAATATGAGCTATGATGGTCAACATTTAAATGTGTCAAGGACAAGATTTAAAATGTTTAATATGAGCCAACATCTAAATAAGTAGAGGACAAGATGTAAACGGCTAATATGAGCCGCTACGTTTCTCTTGGGCTCCTATTGACGCTCATTTAGCTTTTGCTTACTTTTAATCCAACACTGAAATGGCTTGGATGAATAACGACGCATAAACATTAATTTTGCAAAGTTGTACGTAAACGTTTTCTTCTCCACCGCTACATCCAAGTACACATTTAAGGCCACCATATTAGTCAACAAAACGAAACCGAAGTCCAATCTAATGAAGAAACGAAAATGTGGAACTTACACAGGTTGCGAAATCTTGAGAAAAATCACATTTGAAGTTATCATCGCAATCATCACATTAATTCAATATATTCCCAAGCCAATCAAATCGTTTATAAACACTGATGCTTATATGCCAACCGTAAACTGTAAAAGTGCCTTTATAGCTCATATTATGGGGGGAGCTCTCCGAGCTCCCCCATGATATATGTTTGCCATTTTAGTCGCGTCAATATGAGCCCAAGAGAAACGTAGCGGCTCATATTAGCCGTTTACATCTTGTCCTCTACTTATTTAGATGTTGGCTCATATTAAACATTTTAAATCTTGTCCTTGACACATTTAAATGTTGACCATCATAGCTCATATTAACTTTTTCATGCGACTGCAAGGAGCATTTTTCCTACTTGTCCTCCGTCTAGTTTTTGGGAACGCTGCCATAACTGTGGCAGCAGCAATCACAAATTCCACCAGTGAATTCCCATGACTAATAAGCTTTGCATGCAAAATTTCAGACTTTCAGCTGTCTCCAGTAGCTTGATTGAACCATGAACCGGTTGAACCAGATCTGGGCAGCCATGGGTTAGATCAGCGAAGTAACACCACCAGTGAATTCCCCATGCCCAATAACCTTTGTATGCAAGATTTCAGCCTTTCAGCTATCTCCAGTAGGTTGAACCAGGAACTGGTTCAACTTTGAACCAGTTGAACCAGATCTGGCCAGCCATGGGTCAGATCAGCAAAGTTACACCACCAGTGAATTCCCCATGCCCAATAACCTTTGCATGCAAGATTTCAGCCTTTCAGCTATCTCCAGTAGGTTGAACCAGGAACTGGTTCAACTTTGAACCAGTTGAACCAGATCTGGCCAGCCATGGGTCAGATCAGCAAAGTTACACCACCAGTGAATTCCCCATGCCCAATAACTTTTGCATGCAAGATTTCAGCCTTCCAACTATCTCCAGTAGCTTGAACCAGGAACTGGTTCAATTTTGAATAAGTTGAACCAGATCTGGCCAGCCATGGGCCGGATCACCAAAGTAACATAACCAGTGAATTCCCCATGCGCAATAACCTTTGTATGCAAAATTTCAGCCTTCTAGCTATCTCCAGTAGCTTGAACCAGGAACTGGTTCAACTTTGAACCAGTTGAACCAGATCTGGCCAGCCATCGGTCGGATCACCAAAGTTACACCACCAGTGAATTCCCCATGCCCAATAACCTTTGTATGCAAAATTTCAGCCTTCTAGCTATCTCCAGTAGCTTGAACCAGATCTGGCCAGCCATGGGTCGGATCACCAAAGTAACACCACCAGTGAATTCCCCATGCCCAATAACCTTTGTACCAACCGAAACCCCGAAAAACGCTGTTTTATGGGGTTTGACCACTGGTCAATAGGCCACCTAGACCATAGTGACCAGTGGTCACTTCCGTCGGTTCTGAAAATATGCTCATTGAAACGAGCGTAGTCGATTTACTATATATACCCTCAACCGTGGTCCCGAAAAACGCTGTTTTCTTAGTGACTTTTCACATACTTTGACCCTAACGACCCTGGGCGAGGTGCCACGGGGCCATAGCTATCCAGGGTCACTTCGGGCGGTTTCGGCAGTGTGCTCCATCGTGTTCGAAGCGACCCCCGGATTTACTATAGCGGTATTGGCACCACCAAATGGCACGAAAATAGCTCGTTATTACGACCCCTTCCAACTTTGACCCTGGGCGAGGAACCACGAGGTGCACCATGGGACCCGAGGGCCACATCCATCCGGTTTTGGCAGTATGCTCATCGTTTTCAGCGACCCCGATTTACTATATATGCGCACCACCAAATGGCAAAAAATGCTATTTTAGACGACTTTTTGACAATTTTCTGTGTTGGGACCTCGAAAATTATAAGTCAAAACGTCGATTTTTCCATTTTTGACCATCTGTAAAAATCGACCCAGAGCAGAAATTCGGAAATCGACACAAACTTCATCTGGACCATAACTAGATAATCAAAAATTAGTATAGAAAAATTTTCCTATGGGCCGTTTGAAAAATCGGTGTGCGCAAAAATCGCCCTATAAAAGTGATTGATACAGAGAAAAAAACCCACTTTTAAACTTGTATCAAAAAGTCAGATTTTTTCAAAGTTCATTTTCCGGACAGTTTTGAGCGTATTCGAAAGCTCTTGTACAAATTTCAAAAATGTAAACTTTAGCTCTCAACTCCCTACCGTTAATTAGTTATGGCTAATTAACAGTTTCCCTAATCCGCAAAGTGCTTTTTATAGCTCATATTATGAGGGGCGCTCCGCGCGCCCTCATGATACGTAGACAGTACACGTATATTGTGTTTGCAATCTTCGCAGCTGGACCCACCACGTAGGCTACACCTATCCGCCCAAGTCTACTATCCACAGCAACAAGATATATCGAAATCATTATCAAAAGTCATTACTATATAATGCATACATAACTACCTTTTTCGTCAAAACAAGGCTTGTTTTTGCCGTTGTAGGCGGTTTTTAAACCGCTTTAAAGCGATTTTAAGCCAAAATTTGAGAAAAAGTTTTCAAAAATTGACCATTTTTGGCAAAATTGTGTTAACATTTTGCCCCCAAAAAGTGCTGGGGGGGGTCGGGCCTCGGGGGGAACCGAAAGTGGGGGGAGGGGAAGTAAAATCTGGAGGTGGGTAAAGTTAGTCGAAAGTTTTGGGGGCGGCCTGGTGAAACTACCTGTTTTTTAGCCAGCCACACCTATGCCCAGGACCCTCCCCCCCAGAATTTTTCTATTTTTATCAGGGTTTTTTTCAAAATCGGACCTGTGTAAATCTTGTGTAAATTTAAATTTCACTGTGTATTTTTGTTTGAAGCTGTGTAAAATTTAAAAGTGTTGTTTTTCAATTGTAATATAAAATAAAATACATTTAGACGTTATCTTCTTGCTACAATGTTATTTTCGGATCATTCAAGCCAAAGTTATTCCAACTGCACTTGTGTAACATTTCGGAAGAAGCCACGCGGGGAGTCTGGGGGGCGGAGCCCCCAGAAGTTGAGAAAATTTTGTAAATTGCAATAGAATTCATAATGGAAATGTTTAAAAAGATTTATTCATTAAATGTCAAAACTAGGATTGGACAAATTCAAATTTCTGAAAAACACTTCGCCTACTGAAACGATTTCTTTATTTTTCCAACTTTTTGGAATAATTTTTTCACAAACTTGCTGGTTCTTACTAAGGTTCGATGCTTTAATTGCTACTTGGGGACGGCTCCATATAGTACAGACACACCAATTATATATACAATGGATACGTACCCAAAACAACGGAGGGGGGTCTGGGGGGCAGAGCCTCCAGAAGTTGAGAAATTTTTTAAATTAACGGCAGAAACGGCATTGAAAAGTTGTATTCCTTTAGTTTTCGTATTGAATATTTCTTAGGTTGAATATTATTATATATACAAGAGATATACAAGAGATATACAAGAAATCATATTGAATAATACTAGCTTCAGAAAACGTATATATAGTTAAATACTATTTACGAATATTTGCACGCCGTACGAAAATAAATTATACGCAACTGTCAGTGGCGCACCCAGAGTTTTCTGACAGGGGGGGCGGCACCAAAGTTGAAATGTTTCTTTTCAAATTTATTTAATTCTACAAATGTTTTAAATACAAGTTTCACTTTGAGAACAAACATGTAATAGTTGGCTTCATTGATTGAGGTATATATATAGTTAAATATAAATAAACATTCATATAAACATGAAAGCAGGGGGTCTGGGGGGCGCAGCCCCCCAGAAGTTGAGAAATTTTTGCATTCTAGGCATGAAAGTTTTTTCTGGCCACTTTTTGCTGTTTCGAATTATCTTAGTTGTCTTCTGGCTGGCGCTATGGTTTCACCAGATATACGTAAGGTACATATATACATATAACTCAAACTGATAAAATTGAAACTAAGCAACGCAACGTAATTATAATAAACCGGGGGTCTGGGGGCAGTAGCCCCCAGCTAGAAGCTAGAGCTCTTTTTAAAAAGTAGTATATATATACCAGTTAGGAAATTTATAGAGCCATTTTGTGGAAAGCGGAATCGAAATTTGACTTAGTGTTTTGTGTATGCATTTTAAATTGCATTTTGTAAAAAAAGCGTGCATATGCCCTAGTGGTGGGCACCTGATATTCTTTCATATCCGAATATCCGCCTATTATAGCAAGGTTCACAAAAAAAATCACCCCGAAAATTCACAAAAAAAATCACCCACGTAGACGGCTAACAACAAGCCGCAGCCGGAAAAGTTTTTGCATGGTAATAGCCACAAGTCCCAACCCCAACATATGTAAGTTTGGCTGCCGAGGCTCAACTCCTCAGACTAGGGTGCCCAAAATAGTCGACCCACCCAAAATCGAACCCTCGGACAACTCCGGACCAAAATTGAAATTTTTGCTGGTACTCACTATGGACTTTGCGCAGCTACCCCATATTATGCATGTGACATGTCCTAACTCTAAGCGTCTAAGCTAACCATATATTGAATTTCCTGCCATGTCCTCTGGGTTCGCCACTGGTGGGTGATTTTTTTTTGTGAACAAAGTTCACAAAAGAAAAAATCACTATCAACTTTTTGTAAAATGCCTCAAAGGCAACCGCTAGGGTAAAACTAATGCCAAATTCGAGCTCAGTCACCCGGAAAACCTATATAGAGCATGTTTTAGGTACCTCAACCCCCTTCTGGCAGACGGTCCGGCCGATGGACCCGTCCCGGACCCTCCGGATCCAGGGGTGGTCAGTATCACCTATCTGGGCAACAGCTACCTAAAAAACTAATGCCAAATTTGAATTCTACGCACAGAAAAACCTATATAGGCGAGTTTTTAGGCTTCTGGGACCTTGAAGCGGTGCTGGTCAGTCGTGACCCCGACCCAGGTCACGTGACCTTTCGTTTCAATCCGTGACCATTCCAGATACGAAATTACTCCGCCAAATTGTTTGTTCTGTGCTTACTAGAGCAATAGAACACAAAATAAGTGGATTCCTAGCTTCCTGGTATCAATAATAAAGGTCAAGCACATTGGCCTGGGTAGCCACTTTGGACCCGGGGGCCGAGAACCAAAATTCGTAGTTCAGCCTGTGCACAAAAAACTTGGGGGTCCAAATTTTTTTACATAATAACACTATGGACTATGCTCTATTTATGCGTGAAAAGAAAAACTTCCTAGCTGTATCCTGAGATCGAATCCGGTGGTGATTTTTTTTGTGAACGAGTGATTTTTGTGAATTCGTTCACAAAAAAAAATCACAAAAGCCCACCGTACTCACGCTACACGAGGGCTACCGGCATGAAATTTGCACCATATGTAGAGGGGGTCACTGCCGTTCCATACGTACCAAAAGTTTTTCGATCGGACTTCATTTGCGAAATTGCCAGCAAAAATTCGATTTTTGATTTTTTTTGTGAACCTTGCTATATACGTTAACATATCCGGATATCCGGTAATCCGCCTATTCGAAACTTAAGTTCAAGAAAATTTTTTATTTTGCAGTTAAAATTTTAATTTTTCTGTCATTTTTTGGTACACTGCGAATTTCTATCATACCGTCAAGCCATAACCTTTCTGAAACAAATATTTTAGAAGAAATTGATCGCTAATATTCAATCAAATGCAGAAAAACCATGATTTGAAAACATTAGCGGCCAATGCCTATTTATTATAACTCAAGCCCTCAAAACACACAAAGTATGGTTAATTCGCGCCGAAGGCGCGAAAATGTTTGTTTTTCCTGCTTTTCCTCCTTTCTGCATCTTAATTTCTCTGAACTTCGAAACCTGACAGGGGGGGCGGCCGCCCCGCCCCCCCCTTGGGTGCGCCCCTGGCAACTGTATAAGTAGAAGCATTAGGACTTAGGAGAATAAAACACCCATAGCCATGTTAATGCAGAAATGCCCAAGAA
>JASAND010006822.1:0-22078 GCA_030248195.1 Trissonchulus latispiculum
GAGAACTTTTCAGTTTTGAATGATAAACCGATTTTCGTCCAATTTTCCACTTTCTTAGCTAAATTATTTTCTTACTGAAATTTTTCTTACCCTTCCCCCAAATTGACTTGCCCCCTCCTTCTTTCTCGCCAGACCACCCTCCCTGCTTTTTTGAAACACCACCACCGCCAACACCCCCACTTTTTCGCCAGCCACTCCTATGTTCTGGGCTCTGGAGAGCCAAGCCAGAGCCCCCTCCCCCCACAGGTACGCCTGTGGCCAAAGGAGGAGGGTAGGGCCGTGGTACCTCCCCTCAAAACATTTTTACTACCCCTAAAGTACAATACTGGACATCTCTACAGGTAGATTTTTTCCGTTTGTGTTCTCAGAAAGAACCCACCACGCTGTGCTTAGATGCCACTGGCAAGATTGCTCACAGGTTGGTGCGACCCTCTGGGCGACGAACTGGACATCTGTTTCTCTACCAGGGAATTGTCGTATTTAAAGCAGTGAAATGCAGTTTTCCTGTGGTACAGATGATATCAGAACGACACGATAGCAATTTTCTAAGCTTCTGGCTGATAGAATGGATACTTTCTGGAGCTCCTATCCCAAAGCAGATAGTCACTGACATGTCTCAGGCATTGTTGTCAGCTTGCGTTCGATCGTTTACGACTTGTCCAGATATAACGTCCTATATCAACAAACAATGGGATGTCCTGGTCAACTCTGTACAAGCAAAGCCAGAATCTCTGATACGTATTGATATTCCGCATCTTATGAGAGCTGTTTCAAAATGGCCTGATTTACGTTCGAAGCAGAAAAAGATAAAGGATTTCTACATGCGCTGTATTGGACGGCTTGTTCAGTCAGAAAGTTTGGAAACAGCAGGAAACCTTCTACGATGCATATTTATTGTTGCCTTGTCGGAAACCGAAAACAGCGTCAGCAACGACCTACCCAATCCTTGTGAGATTAGAAAACGACAGCTTAGGCGACTTATTTCTGCAGATGAAGCTTACCTCAACCCTGACGAGTTTCCAAAGGACCTTTTGGATATTGAAGACATCGATGACATAAATGATAACCATTTTTCCGCTTGGGCCACGAAGATCTACGAACGCTGCCAGAAAGATGTCGATGTCTCTGATGATGGCGACAGGGACAACATTTTCTATTTACCTGAAATTGCGAAGAAACTCGTTAAACTGTGTAAGTGCTTACCAATGTTTACTCCATTGGTGGTTCCAAGCTTTGGATTCGGTGACACTGTAGCAATCAGCACTCCTGTTGAATACTATTTTGGTGATTTAAAGACAAATGTGTTCAAGAAAGCGTTGCCTATCCGGCTGGACGAATTTGTCCTGGAACATATCAAAGTCATTGACGGAACTGTAAAGTTGTGCTGTGCAGCCCAACCTTCAGTCACCGATAATCTGCGTCATAGCCCTGGGGTGTCTGATACATCCGAATCTCCGAGTTCAGCTGCGGATGTGCAAGATGACCCCCAGAATCTAGTGACGCCAGGACAAATCACTGAAAATCTAGCTCTGGGTCAGTCAACAACAGATGTCTGCATTGCTTGTGCCATGGGCAATTTCCCTACTGGGGACGCACATTCCTGTGCGTTATGTCATAAACCTGTTCATGTCCTTCCTTTTTGTTCCTACCCACTAGACGGTGAAGAGGAAGGCTATGGAGAACGCCGCATTTGTTCCACTTGTAAGAGCTGCCAACAGTCTGCAGCGCAGAACCCAAGAACAAAGAGAGATGGAAAATTGGCGCAACCAGGCTAGTGGACCTGCTTGTAAACGCAGTCGCAGATCCTGTTTGAGCACCAACCCTAACTTTGCCAACTATGATTTCAGCACTGCCCGAGGTCCAACTGCCCTTAAGGTGCTGAAAAATGGAACCGGCTTGCGTCCTTTAAAAGTGGAGCAGATCCTAGTCAAACTTGAATCTACTTGTGCCTTTGATTCAGTCGTACATGCACTAGCAGTGGCAATTTGTGACAGTGAACCTTTCCGGGAGACTGTTCAGTCAGCTGAAGTTCATTGCCCTATTCTCGCTTTGGCTGACCATTTCTCCGCTGGCAATCTGTCAGCCCATACTTGTTACCTGAGAGTTAAGATTCTCCAGGAACACATTACCAGCGTTCGAGCAATACATGATGTCAAAATTCTTCTTTGCGATCTAACGGTGGATGAAATTATCAAGAGATGCTTAAAGAGCTTTCCGTCGGCAACAAACGAAGAAGTGCTCTTCACGTTTCTGCCCACAGCAGCTTACAACTACTGACGTGCCTATTATACCTGTTAGCGCTGAAATTGTTGGATCAGACTGTCTCTTAAGTAGCGAAATCGTTGATGTCCGGCAGAACACCGAATGCAACTATCCCATGAGACCTGAAAAGGCCGCTCCAGTTGGTTCTTTCAAGTTTGCCCCTCAGCTGTCGTCCTTCCGCCTATGTATTGGACTGGTCAATAAATCACGAAAGTTGTATAATCATGTTTTTCTCAACGTTGGAGGTGGGGTCTTTGACTCCAGCTTGGAATCAGCTAACTATTCGGGCCATTCCTACGAAAGCCTTTCCCTGAAGCGGTTGTCCTCATTCGCAACTGCTTTAGTATTGGAGGACAAAGAGTACCACCTTAGAGCAGTCTTTCATTTTGCTCCACCTACCGAAGAGGGTATGGGGCACTACACTGTTTTTTGCAAACGATCTGATGGCAGCTGGGAAGTGTATGATGATCTCAAGGAAAAACCCTGCCCTACACAAGAATCCCAGCTCGTAAACGCCCATGCTTTGTTCTATACTATTTAGGTTTATAGAGATGAGTAGTGATGAGCACCGGGTATATTTCGTTAACGCTGGCTTACTGCTACTGGGGGGACGCCCCCATTCGAAGCACCCCCACATAAATTTCTAACTTCCCGTACAAGCAGAAAAATTGCCAAATTTTACTATTTGTACCCTAAATTTTAGAAAAAGTTTAAAAGACATTAAACGCTACACCGTATACCGTACAGCACCCATATCGCCCTCCGCTATAAATTTTGGTCTAGACGTAAGCTAGTTAACGGATATCCCGTTACTTTTTAATTTCAACTTTTGTTAAAAATTAGCAAGCCTATTATTTTGTCGGAAATGTGAGTATATCCGGATATCCGAATACCCTGTGCTTATCCATTACTGGAGATGAGTTTTCCTTACATCATCACTTTCAATTTTATATTACGAGTAGCCATTGATGTTTAAAATGCAGACCGCAAAAGGAAAAACCATAATGCAGACCGCAAAAGGAAAAACCATCTCAAGTCGAAATTCTATGTATATATATACATATACTGTAGCTCATTCCATGGCTCATTCCCAACTGCCACACTGGTGTGTTCTTTAGCATTCCTATCTTTGATATTATATAGATATATACTGCTGCAATTTTCTTTCAGTACTCAGTTGTCAATTAAAAGACATTCATGCATTAGGGTTGGCATACACGTACAACATATATATACATAATTTGCGCTATTAAGACTTACCAAAGGTTCGTTGGGATAAATTCGCATCCCACTAGTGAATAATAATGGAGTAAATATATACGTATATACAGGAGTCCACAAAGTCCAAATAGACGGACTCCAACCAGAAAAACTGTAAGCCAAGTGTAGATGAAAGCTAATTCGTATCACCTGCCACAAGGCTGTCGCATTCACTAGCTGGGTTTTCCACTTTCTGCAAGATTTAAGAATACATATATACATAGTTCATTAATATAGGCTGGCGATGAACCAATAGATTAGAAGAAGAGTTGGATTCCCCAACGTACCCCCCCCAAATTTGAACTGAAATTCAAACTGAAATTTTACTCTGAACTCTCATTCCGAAAAGCATAGGTGTGGCTGGGCAAAAATCTGGGGGGGGGGTTCCGACGGAGGGTGGATGGACCCCCCTAAATTTTCGATTTTATGCCATTTTTGGCCACTTTTTGACCAAAAATCTGGGGGGGGGTAGCAAAAATCTGGGGGGGCCAAAAAATATGTCGTTTTGGTGGGGGGTCCCCCCCACACCCCCCCCTAACACACCTATGCCGAAAACTGTTTTTAGCTCAGCCCCTCCCCTCCTCCTGCCCCCATTTTATCGAGTGGGGGCGTAGCACCGTCCCCGGCTTTTGGAAGCTTCAATTTTTGCGAGTTTTTGTCAAGGATGAGTTTTTCAACAGTTTCTTATACAAGTACACTAGAAATATTGACATTGGTAGGTCATTAGTCAACATATACAATGCATGGCAACGTTCCACTAAATCTTATTTTAAACACACGATACATGCAGTATGTCTGTTGTGTCGAATTAGCTGTGACCTGGCTTAAGCAGGAAACTAACGAGACAAATAATTTGATTTTGTACGGAGACAGCTCGCAACTACAAAATATACGATTATTCCTACAAAATACTACAAAATCAGGAGAATTTTGTAGTAGTAGCTTTTGATTTTGTAGTTTATGATGTCTTGCTATGTTCTTGGCCGTCTATGCCCCCTGGTGAAACTATGGGTGTGGAGGGCTCCCCCCCAACATTTTTGGGAGGGGGTCCATAGGTCAAGCAGAGCAAAAAATCTAAACGGGGTATCCGACGAAGGGAGGGATATTTGGTCATTTTTCGAAGAAAAGGGAATTTTTGCGGAGAATTTTTGACTTTCCCTCCCCCAACTTGTTTTCTAGGGTAAATCGAGGTCGCTGGTTTCAAAAATCGAATCGAGAAATCATTGTTTTTTCAAAAATTCGTCAATAACTCGAATTTGGCAGCTCTGATCGAAATTTCGACTGCAGATTCGGCATTAGCCACCCCGAATTATTTCACGAAAAATTGTGACAAAACATTTTCGATTGATGTTGACCGATCGAGGGTACTGTCCCATCGATCGATGTTGACCGATCGAGGGTACTGTCCCATCGATCGATCGGATCGATTTATCGATTTGCTAGGGGCAACTTCTCAGCCAAATTGTACTACTTGTACTTGATCTTCGCCACGAAGATATAGGTGGCCTTTGGTAGCTATTGCCTCTGACGTGATTTCTTTCCATTGAGCTCGATCTGCTACCAATGTTTTAATGGTGTCATTCCAGTTGAAACGGCCAAAGAATACAGATTACAGACTCATTGGCCCCTTGAGATTTTCATGGACATTCTTTTCCCAAGTTAATAGCCACTGACGTCCTGGCCTGGCACGCCAGGTAGGAGGGGCGGTCGAGAGGGAACACCGCTAAGGGAGGCGTCTCTGGTCTATACGGGCAATATGTCCAAGCCATCGCAGCCTACATTTGCTCAGCGAGCTTCCAGTAGAGGCCTCTTCCCGGAACGAGATCTGAGTTCAATATTAGTGACATGGCCAGCCAGCCTTAGTCCAAGAATACGACGCAGACATCTATTTTCAAAATCTTCCAGTTTACGGATATCGGAGCTGCGTATTAAGGTGTTGTTTGTAGCCCGTAAAGCAGTACGGACATGACCATGCTATCGAAAACGCGCTGCTTAGTGCGAACGGATATTTCCAGTTGGCGCCACAAACAGTTATACAGGGTGTTGAAAACAGTCAGAGCTCTCCCAACTCTACAGTCTACTTCTGCCATGGGTTCATCACTTGGAGAGATCTGGCAGCCGAGGTACTGGAAGGCATCCACCTTTTCAATAATGTCATGGCCAACTGAGAGTCCTTGTTGGTGCGCTGCGGAAGTAATGTACTTGCATTTGCTCGCGTTCAGCTTTAGGCCAATCGGATTGCTCTGCTGTATCACTCGGTCTATACGTTGCTGCGTGGCAGGTTCGTTAGACGCCAAAATTGCAATGTCATCAGCATATTCTAAAGTCGGTCAATACATCATTTTCACTGATCACAACACCGTCTTCAGGCTTCACACTTTTGGACATGACTCTGTCAACAGTGCGTAAAAATAGTAGAGGAGACAGTACGTCTCCTTGTCTAACACCAGTCGTGACAGCAAATGGTCGCTTACGTCGCCACATACGCGAACCCTAATAGTAGAGTTGTTGTACACGTTTCTGATCAGGCTGATGTACAGAGATGGAATTCCGCAGGCTGCCAATAGTTTCCACAGGGAAGCTCGATCGATGCTGTCAAAGGCAGCAGAAAATTCCAGAAACGCAGTGATTGTTGGTTGGTTATACCGATGCCGACGTTCAAGTACCTGGCGCAACGCGAAGATTTGATCAACGGAAGCATTTGCGGAAGCCAGCCTGGTTTTCTTTAGTTTCAGAATCCGGTTTTACGGTTTTCTATTCATAGTGACTTTTTCGGTATATTACCTTTTCTATGTAGGTCGTTTTCACTTTCTCTTTTCTATTTATGAATTACTTCAATTTCGCTATATTTCGTTTGGTTGCAACTACTTACTGCATTGTTTCAGTTATTTTATTCTCCCTGTGTTTCGCAATACTTCGCTTGTCCATGACTTCCACTTTTGCTACCATTTCTAACCTTAATTTCCTTAACTTCTACTTGTAGTTTCTTTATTCTAACCATTGGGTAAACGTGCCAGGATACGTGCTTCATAACTGGCCTCGTGGGAATTGTGTGAGATCTACGTTTAACTTTGAAATTCTTTTTAACTTTCAACAATTGAATTATGATAGCATTTTCTCTCCACCTTCTATTTTAGCAGGCGCTAAAATTTTTCTATCCAGGGGAGGATGTTGAGAATCAACTAAAATAAGTGTGGCAACTTACTTCAAAGCAAACATTTTGTTACTGCTGGGTGCAGTCATCCAGTTTTGTTAGCCATTGTGTGATCAGCTTTGATCTGAGCAGTTAGATCAGTTGTGGTTCGAATTGTGCTACGAGTTGGTTGGTTTTCTTTGCATATTTATGCCCATTAAATTCATTGTTACGCTACAACGTCTTCTAGTTGGTTACTCCCTGGAGATTGGATGATACTACAGTTAAGGTAACTTTGTAGAATTTAGGTAAATTTCCTAGAATAGGCACGGTCTGATAACCCGCAATCGTTCCTCCTCTAGATTCCACCTTAGGTCCAGACAGCTGAGGTAGGAATTTCACAGCTAAGACCTGCAGAGCCAAATCCAAAAAACTTCCCTCAGCATATATGTCCATCATATCATGGCACAAAAAGAACCTCTGGCCAATTCTACAGTTTTGAGAAATCGATGTGTAATGTACTGAGCTAGAATAAACTAAGAATTCGAGTGATTTGATTTGACTTGATTTTTCCTTCTAGATTAGAGTCTAGGATCAAGAATGGGGGGGGGGTCGTTCCAGTTAAGAGTTCACTTACACGGAAGGTTAGCACGTTTGCCTGGTTAGACAAACTTATGTACCAGTTTTCCCGAAAGGTAGTTTGCCAAAATCGGGGATCTCTACAGCCAACCTGTTAGGGGTACTACTGTGAGTTCGTTTAGGTAAAGTGGGTTAGTCTGTATCCCATCAAACCTGGAGTATGGATAGGAACGTTCTGACGCAACAGGTCAAAACTAAAATCAGACTGTTAGTCTTAAACTCTGGGTTCAGATCCACTTTAGATCTGAACAATTTACCTTTATCACTCTTGGAGAGATCTCACCTGGATCTCTTTTCAACAGCTGAAACGTAGACTAACAATTACACGCAACAAGATTAATTTATTAACTAAGTCGTTATGGTTATAATTGAGTGGACAGAAATGTTTCACGGCAGTTATCAACAACAATTCAAATTCACAAGTTTCAAACAATACAGGTTATTTGATTTACCAGAGTTGCCAGCCCTGGGAATAGGATTGATTTAAGAGACGAGAGTTTACTAAACAGAAACTAATTGATTTCAAGATTTAACCGGTTATTAATTAATTTAAAACTAATTATTAGTCCTCTTCTTCAGGTATTATGACTGGGCACGTTAGGCAGTGTTGCGTGTCGTGTGTGAATAAACTCAAATCTATTCTCTATTGGTCTTTTACAGAAAAACTACAACACAAGTTCAATATAACAGATAATTAACTAAGGTTAACAGGGTGTCGGCTTTAAACAATTCCGGTCTATGGAGTTGGGTGATCCCGTCAAGCTACACCTGCAGCTTCACGAGTGGTTTCGGAAAGTTGGACTGGAAACAATACAGGGGTCGGTCTAGGCGGGGTAGTACCAGGAGATGGTTACAAATGTTATTATTACTTAAATTACAGTTAAATCAATAGGTTTTACTAGCTGTCTTCTTGAATCAGTTCGTCTTCTTCTACTACAGTTTCGCAGTTGGCCTAAGCCAGAGACAATGTAGGGACGATAGCTTTTAAAGTGACAAGAAACGTACTGACAATAGATTGCATTTTAGATGTTTCTGAGTATATGAACAAGAATCGGAATAAAATTAACTTCTGGTTCAGTTTTTTGGTCAACCCAACAGTGATACGGTTCTCTCGGTCAAAGTCTGGCTCAGACTCTTAGACTGCGAATTCTTCCTCCAATGTACCTTCAGTTGTACTGAATAACGCTCAATGGAACTGGAATCGGATCAGGCAAATCAATGTCAATCACTACTGGCTAATCTACTGGATAACTGGACTACTACTTCTGCAGACACTGGCTCATCAATTCGCTCAAAGATTCACTGGATCAGAATAATGAGGATCCAAATCCAGCAGGAATGACCTTCGACGAACCTGAATCAAATGGGTTAAAACCCATTAGTTCAGAATACGAGTGCGGGAATCAAACCCAGCTACTATTACTCACTTTTAAGGCTTTCTGAGACTAAATTTCGAACTTTATTTAATTCTAACTGATATTTTGTTGAAGACTAGAAACGGTATATTTTTGACCGTTTAACAAAACAAAAAATGAAATT
This sequence comes from Trissonchulus latispiculum, assembly GCA_030248195.1. NCBI lineage: Eukaryota > Metazoa > Nematoda > Enoplea > Enoplida > Ironidae > Trissonchulus > Trissonchulus latispiculum. Next base: position 8,834 of record JASAND010006822.1, read on the forward strand.
CAATTATGCTTTATTGGCTTGACACGCACAAGAGTTCACCAAATATGGTTCTTTTGGGCGATTTGCTGCGTTGAGATGCAGGAAATCGCCGGTTCAATGTGTATTCTTTTGCACACATATTTGGTCTGCGCATAATTAGGTTAGAGCATAAGGGCTTCTGCCAATTAGGACTTTTAAGACAGGAAAGCACCCGTTTCCTGCATGATGAGATTGCGAGACTAAACAGTCATTTGTTAAGTTATTTATTTTAAGTTTATTAGAAGATGGTTTAATTATTCGACATTACTACAGCAATTAACCATTATTTATGTATTTTCAGATATCATTTTGGTGCTTACGTAACAATATTTATAATGCGTGCCACTTGATCCTGCAATTGATTATTTGTGTTGCCATGTAAATGTGGTTTGATGCTTATAGCCCGGTTTTGACGAGAATTCATTAACGGGAAACTTTTACCTTTTGGAGTAACGGGCTGACACAAAAAGCTGAAACTGTACCGATACTGTTCTACGCATAAATGCAAACTAGAGTGAAATCGGTTGCCCCATTGGTGAGCACGAATGGGGGAAAAGACAACTGTTTTGACATGATTTCTGCCATATTGACCAAAACTGAACTTTTGCCTTTAGTGCTAAAGGCTGACAAAAAAGTTTGAGCTATTCTTATAATGCACTACAAGAAATACCAGCTAGGGACGAATTTGGCTGTTTTGATGACAAGTTTGAGTGCAGGCACAAGTGACACAGATTTGACTAATTAAGACATACAGTTAATTACAATTACAATATTCTTCACGAACAGACTTTAGCTAATTTAGATTACATGTTTCGGTACAGAATTTGACTTAGCACAGATAGAGTAAACCAGCACGAAGTCCTTTACTTGCGATTCGTCCGCACCTTTATCACAGGATTACTTACGCGGACGAATCGATGACCACCTGGTAGTAACAGCTTATTCTGGGGGTCCCCGTGACTCTGGACTAGATTAACTACCTAATTTGCATATTACCTCGATATTGGAAAGGGTGCTCGTTCACTATGTTTATCACAGTCATATCCCTCATATTCACAAGTATTCAACATACAAACAGACATTCGTACACATTCACACCATTCTCCTGCCTAATACAGGAGTTTTAGGGCGAATTCACGAGAATTAGTCTCATGCACCAGATGAGAACCGGTGAACTGCCATATACCAAGATAATCCAATTTGACTGATATTTCGGGCTGATTAGATGCTGCTTTAGACCAATACAGAATTCATTACGTGTCGTAACTTGACACAACAATACATTAAATTCCCGGAGTCCTGGGTTATCCCAATATCGCTAGTTACGTTATTGCTAATAAACATCCAATCAACTCAATTAATGTACTGGTGAATTTCTGAACGATATTTGAAGGTTCACTAGTTTAGTCAAGTATTTAGCAATTTGTTTAGAGTTGAACCTAGTTTTCAGATGAACATCATCAACTAAGCTGATTTGCAACTGTCATTCATACTGATTTGGCAATCCTCACAACCCCTATCGTACAAGGGGAGTTTCCGTGAGTTGCCACCACCGCCAATTATCCAGAAACACTCATTCCGCATACATGCAAATCAAGACATTTCACAACTATTCGATCAAACATTCTTGAAATTTTGGTTAATTTCGGAACCTCACGCTCCATGAGGAGTTTACCCGAATAACCACCTTAAGTACAATTTTAGGACATATTCACATTCAAATTTTATAACACATTCACACATCAGTCTTACAAAACATTTACACTTCAATTTTACTAAGCATTCACACTTTGATTTTACAAAACAGTCACACTAATATATAAATATCTAGCTACTTAGACTAACTAATAATTTACACTTAGGCTCATATATATAGATAATTCATAAACTTTGAACTTTGTTGTGCACGAATTTTATGACTTTGCAATTCCTCAGAATTGCCCATAAAAGAAATTTTTGAAGAAAAATTGAACTTCGTAAATTTGGAAAAGATTCAAATTGAATTTTAACGAAAGCCAGTGAGTAATAATTGCTAAGCAATTATTACTAGCAACAAAGAGCAATTGATTAAATTAAATACACAATTAATTAATACTACGAAAAAATGAGGAAGCCGGCCGTTCCTCTTAAACGGCTGCTTAATAATTAAATAAATTAAAAATAGAATGACTCATGTTTTAAAGATTGGCTTTAAAATACCCTATATTTTCAATGCCTAAAATTTTAATACCGACCTAACGCTGAAATAAAACATAATACTGACTGTGGAATTTTTAAGACATTATGGTGCTTTTGCGAAAACATGGCCGGCAACTGCTAGTTGCCGGCTGTGGGGAATTAATTCTCCTAACTAGCTTATTAATTTCAGAGCCGTAATTAAGGGGCTCTCTAACTCAGAATCAGAGGTTTGGGTCCCACTCATAATTCCCATGAATACTACGAAAAATAACCGCAAAAGTGACAACTAAAAAAGAATATTTTTGCCATAAAGGCCGTGGCTTGGTAGGCAAAAGGAATTAAAACGAGAAAAGAAAAGAAGAGGAAATTGGACACATCTCAAGAATTCCATCGAACAGGAGGGGTTTACATGAGCTGCCCTTAGAGTTTTCGAATAATTTAAATAATAAAATAAAAGGTAAAATAAAACTGGCCCGAAGGCCCAACATGCTATGGAAATAAAAATTGACCCGAAGGTACAACATGCTGAAGAAGTTGAAATTTTGGGGACCGAGCTGACAGTTTTGCTGACAGCTCGGCGACAGGTCATTAGTGCTTGGGGGCGGAATTTTCTTTTTATTTTAGTGCAAAGCTTCTAGAAGGTTCTAGAACCTTCTAGAAGCTTGCCACCTTTTACACAGGGCTGCAGCGGCTGGTCGAGCCAGCTGGGCCATTAAAGGTCAAAATTAATGAGATTTGGGAAATATTGCCCCCCCCAACTGACCCATTTTTGATGGATATCGGGGTGCTGAAATTCTGCAAACTTTGCGAAATTTTGGTTAACATATAAACATTACCAAAGGGGAAATATCAGGAATTTCGACCAGTGTTTCCAACTTTTACGCAATCTACGTAAATTTCAAAGACTTAAAATGGGAATCTTGATATTCTACGTATTTGATTTAGACATATTTGATTAGCTTTCGTAATAATTTTAATTATGGGGGAAAAAATAAGCCCCCTCCGAACTTTGCGTGTATGTGAAATGTGTGTCTTATTTTCCTCTAGCAAGAGGGACTTTTGTTGTCCTCCCTCTGTTGGACTAGGCCCAACAAAAGTTCACCTGAGGACAAGCCTCGAGTACGTAGGAGAAGAAGAGAATAGTAGTACACCTGACTGCTGTGTAGTCTGGGAGGTAGACAACCTCCCAGACAGAGACAGAAAGAAAGAAACGTTAACACGGAGCTTTTTTAGAAGTCTACTTTTGGGACTTTCTTCTTCAGTAAGGTATGATTACGAAATAAAGGCTAATCTTACTAAAACATTTTTGCTTATAACTCACTCAATTTTGGGAGTTGAAAAGTGGGGATTGGATTTTTGGAAACGGGAGAAAATTCTCGTTCATATGAGCCTAAGTTGTATTATCGACCAAAAATTCATTTCTTACGTAATAATTAGCTAATTAGCATAAAATAAGCGTAACTAACATTGATTAACACTACTAATAACAGATTAAGACCTAGGAACATTGTAAAACACAAATTATCACAAGTTAACACAGGTACTTATTACGTTTAATTTCTTATGTACAACATAATTAAGTAATCTGTTTGTTAAACCATCTTCTAATATGCGTTATTAACAATAAAAATGCATTATGATATTGTTGGAAGGATCATTACATTCTCCTTGATTAGAAATACTGCATTCTTTTCATGACAGCTCTACATTTTGACCTTTCTGCTGATGCTGGAATTCGTGGTATTTTAGAATTCTTTTTGCATTAATCTTAGCAATGGAAGGGAGAGTGACCGCACTCGGGTCGCTAAGGGAAAGGACACCTGTCCTTTTAAAGAAGGGAATTTCGGTTTAAAAATCACCACAAAAGCACTGCACAAAAGGATAACACAACCTCAAGAAATCACTAAAAATTTAAAAAACAATATTCTAAATTTGAAATTACATCTAAATTAAATTTTGAATTCTAAAACATTAATCAGTGCAGGACTTTAGTTCTTGTTTTCTTTCTTGCCATGAAATTAGTTTGTTCGTACAATGAGGCTATATACAGTTTTCTTTGGTAAGTCTATTTAATTCTAGTTATTGGAAATTTTAATTGGATAGATTTTGCTTATAGTCGTCTTGACGCTCGGTATACCTCTCTGCCTGCTTTAAGGGGGCGCTTCCATTATCGGGATTATTGATGTAAAATTTGGACCGATTGCTCAATTTTAAAGAAATCCCATCTGAAGTTACTTTGGTTGGCGGGGCATGTTTTGACAAACTTTCAGTAACTGAGACCATCTGATTGGCTAGCTACCATTATGGCTTTAAAAATCAAAATTTTATTAAAGCCCCAAACGATTAATTCGAATACACTATGTGAAAGACCATAAAAAGAGCTTTACAACGATGTGCATATCACTTCTGCACGTGGTTTCTATCAAAAGTTACAGGCGGTTGAATAATTGGCAAATTTACGTTGACCATTCTGATTTCGTTTAGCAAAGTAAAAACTAACAGTTCGAAAATGAATTCTAAAGGATATTTCATGATGCTTTTGTGTTGGATTTGTTTATTATTTTATAAAATGCACTATGCAACTTATTAAAATCATAATATATGTGCAAAACAAAAGCAATTAGTGCGAAATTTTCCAATTTAACTTTCTCATAAATGCTTCGACCAAAGTTGCTCAAATTTCGCATGTACGTTTATTAAAGAGGTACGCAGGGGCAGTTTTTTCATTTTTTGTTTAAACCTTAAATTCCGTGAGATATTGACTTCTAAAGTTTTTAAACATTTATAAAATACTCAAAATTGCACAAATCAAAAAAATGAAAAAAGTGCCCCTGCATTAGGTCCGTTTATAGATTTGTGCAAAATTTGAGCTACTTTTATTTAGCCGTTAATGAGTGACACCATTTTGAAAATTTAAAATTATCCCTCTTGTGTAAGTTGCAAGCCAAGCAATAAATTTTTCAAACTCAGCAAATTACTAGTACTTAACACCAACTATCGTTGCTGAAAATTTGAAAGAGATTGGTTGAGAATTGAATGCAGGAGAGCCGGTCCCGGTAATGGAAGCGCCCCCTTAAAAGGGCATTACAAAAATTCTAATATTGAGTAATTGTAAAAAAAATGATGCACAAAGCTCGCCCAGAACACCACTTTTAATACCACTATCATCTTATATCTGAGTTACTTCAGTCAACCGGATTTTGGGAGATGGTGACGTGGGGTCAAATGTCAACCACAAGATAGGCAACAGCCGTCTATTTATGCAAATGATTACAATCGCCTTCCTGCATAGACAACTGATTGGTCAAAGACTGTTTTATGAAAATGCAACTAACTATAGTTTCTATTATAATATAATATTATGCTAATAATAGCAACAACAGGACTGGTCGATACCAAACGACATTGGAAAATCGACGCATCAAGGAAAGGATGGATCTTTCAGTAATGGATGACCACCATTCAGAATTTTATAGTTTGATTCATTGGATTTATTATTTTTATCTGTGTTAGGGTGCCCATATGTGGATATGGTTTTAGACATCTTGGAGTCAAGGCAGTCCCTAATTTTCATAAATAAAGATAGAACATAACTGTCATTACTCTCGTAGGTGGGATCGAAATTGTTGGCTTGGTTTATGAAAATGTTATCTGAAACCTCAAGATAACCTGCTATAATTGCAGTGTTGCTTTCACTTTATCTCAAGTCTCTTTTGGAAGACTTGCACTATTTAATTCGTGTTAACCTTTCTTCTGACATATCATTTGTATTTTGGCTTTGACTTAATGTACTCTTGCTTGATTCCGCCATTTTGGGTTTTGTTTTTGAACCCGTGAATATTCAGCAAGCAACTATTTTTGACGTTTGGCTAATTGACGTGTATCAGTCGTCCAAGTTTTACACTTGGATTTCTTTCGTAACATATAAACTCAGTTAGACAGCTTAGTATGGCAACTTCTCCAACCTGAAACAGGGGTTAGCAATATTACCTACTCCATTTATAAGTGTCATCTCTCACGATAGAATACCCCCGCTGTGAGATATTTATTAGCATAAAAAGGGGTTCTGAGAAGACATGGAATGGCTTAATTGAAATTTTAAGGAATTAGGATAAGAAGGTATAAGGTTAGCGTGATGTTTGTCACAGTTTGTATCCTAATGACATTTGATTGACGTTTGCGGCCAATCTTCTTACCTTGGCATCACGGTTCCCTATGGAAATTTCGGGCTCATAAAACAGTCCACCTATGCTGTGCATTTAAATAAGCACGCTAGGATCACTGTCTTTAACATTTGAAAATTTTCTATGCATATTTAGTATTAATAGCTAAGATACATATCAGCCTCAGCCTTTTCGGTCTGAAGATGCTTCTTCCGTCCCGACTCTTTTAAATTTATCTACCAGGCGTGATGTTCTGCATCAACTTTTTCATAGGAAGAGATTTAACTAAATTTCTGGGTTTCAGTTTTAGCAAATTAATTCCAACTTTTTCGACAGTCTCTGACTTTTCGCTGGTTTGCTGGTTAAACATCGCCGATTTTCACACGAACAGATTAACATGTCTTTGTTTCAGCCATTGCGAGATGTACTTTCTTAAAACAGGCAAAATTAACTTAAAATCAGACCTACAAATTGTGTTATCCTTATTCAGCTTTTGGCCTATTATCAGTTGTCTATTTGTAATTTAATTTCGGGTAAACTTGACCAAATTGTGGGAAAGTTGTTGACTTAAACGTTCCTGAAGTCTACAGTGATTATGAGTTTGTTCAGATTGGAAATCTCCCAATTGTTCCGTGCTTAGCACAGATCTGCAGATCAAAACTTGGTCTGCCCAAATAGTTAGTCGGTCAAAAATTTATTGACGAGTGTGCGAGGTCATTTTCACTCAAGCTCTTTAATTTTAAATTGTAACTTATTTAAGTGCCAGTATATACTGAAACAAAACTAGCTAACCTGTTGAATTGAAAGAATTTTGTATATAACCTGAGCATTTTTACGATTTACTGCCGCTGCGCAACCTTTCAGTGCCGGACCCGGCGTGCAATCAACAGTGTCGCTGTGCATGTGCCAGAGTTGACGAATGGGGTTTTTTCGCGAGGCCATACCATCCCATCCCAGTTATAAATTTTCTTCCCATCCCATCCCACTTATTTACTGAAAATCAAAAATAATCCCAATCTGTCCCACCTAGGCTGAAACTCGAACAAAAATTCAGACGAGTATTTGTAAGTCCATAATTGTTTCATTTAACCAACATATGCATGTATCAAAGCTTTCTACTTGTACATATATAATAGTATTATGAACTGTTGTTACTTGTTTATTTCAAAAAATCTGATTAGGCGGACATAGAGAGTGTATGTTCCAAATAGGAATTGTAAAGATCAAACGTTTTACCAAATTTTCAAAATTTGAATTCGTGTGAATACAATTCTTGACAATTTGATATGTAATGGTAAATTTTACAGCAAAATCAATGAGCAAGCTCCGTGCAGCACAGCCCTACGTAAACCTTGCAGAATTTCTTGAATTTACGAAAAAATTTAAGGAAACATTAATGATTGTCGAAGATTCGAAAACATCAGATACTAATGTCGTATAATATATCCACTTATATAATATATCTAATATATCCATCCATATATCCAATTTGAATATTTAACGGCATTCGAGAAAGAAAACTTTTGTCTAGTCCAAGGTTTTTTTCCAAGACCAGACCTGTTTCTAGATACGAATGGTTTCAAGGAAAAAGCATTTTTGGAGAAAATGTGGTATTTTCTGAAAATAAATTGTTCGCTTTGTTAATTACACCGATTCGGTTTTTGGCTATTCTGAGTCTAAGTTGAGCGCTGCTTAATCGCGTTAAAATTCCACAGAAGACGAGCATCGGGGGGACTAGGTGAGGGTGGCCGACTGGAGAGTGGAACGCCAGAGGTTTTTCTTATTAAAGTTATTTTCTAAAAATCAGGAATCGCTATGCTAAACTGCAGTTTCTGTTTGCGATTCTTAAATTGAAACAAGTGATCAAATCTGTCACTTCTATAATGCTCTTCATAAACAATACTGCAGCACCAGCAAAAATATTCCCTGAAGTGATGTGAGGGTTAAGCCGATTTCACATGATGGGAATTTTGTGGGGATTACTCAGGAGATTTCCCCATGGAGATCCCTATGGGGACACCACCTTTCCCCATGGAGGGGTCCCATGGGGATTTCTATAGGGATTCCTATAAAAATCCCCATCGTGTGAAATTGGCTTTAAACGCTTGAAACTTCTCATTTTTTCTTTGGAAATTCAAGCGTGCTTGTGATAAGTAAAGGGCACCGAATATCCAATAAAAGGCCCAATTATGCATTCCCCCTCGCCCAGCTGCACAAAGTGTAACTTCTCTGTAGCAGTTTTCAAAGTTTAGTTTTTTCAGCTTGGGTGAGTTTCTTGAGCTGGGTGAGTTGAAAAAACAAAGAGTGAGCGCATAGAAGTTTGATCACATACTGTAGTAGGTGCCTAGCGTAAGGATTAAATCGCATACTACAAACTACAAGCAAATCAATCAACCCAAAACGCGTTCAGTGACAGCCACATTAATGCTAGCGCAAGCAAGCATTACTGCTCCCGAGATGGGGAGGTGATACTCTAAGGAATGGTCGTTTTTGCATACTAGACCTCTGCAAGCTTGTCTAGGGTATGTCATTTTTAACAAATTAAATTACCATAATTTACTTGGTATCCGGGAGGGGGCGGTCACCTGGTTGAGTTTTTTCATCTGATGGAAGGTGTGCAGCTTTACCCGGTGAATGAACTATGGGCCATTTCATAAAAAGCGCTTAAACGGCTTAGCTTAAAAGTGAATTTATTTATGAAAAGGGTGGTCGGCTTAAACGGCTTAAACGGCTTAAGTGGCTTAAACGGCTTAACTTTAAGCCGTTTAAGCCGACCCTTTTCATAAATAACTATCGGCTTAAACTTTAAGCCGATTCTTTTTCATAAAAAGCACACTGGCTTAAAAATGCAGTGGCTTAAAATTAAGCCGTTTAAGCCGATCTCCTTTTCATAAATAATTTTAGTTTAAGCCGTTTAAGCCGATGGCTTAAAATTCAGTTCAAATTGCCTGAGTTTTAAGCCGCGTAAAATCACCGCGCTTAAACGGCTTAAACCGTGGTAGTAGTGATATTAAAACGTTCATAACTTCCTTAATATTTGGAGTATTTATATCAAATTGAAGCTCACAGTGTGGAGAATTCAATGGCGTTATTGGCATGCTTTTTACTACTGGTAAATATTTAAAAAAGCAGCCTCAACTTAATAAATAGCACTCTTAGCTGTTCAAGTAAAAAATAATTTTTGTTCAGGTTATTTTATGCTTATACAAGTTATACACGAATTCTCCACCTTACAGCTTTGTAAATGTTGCACTGTAATGCTGTACCCTTAGCAAACCCACTTCTTGAGTCAGACCCGAAGTCTTTTGAGTTCGTTGGGCGGAGAGTAGATACAAAACCCGGGTTCAAAACCTGGGTGCTCCGGACTCACTCTAGTTCAAAAAGGACTCCGGATTTACCGGAGCCGCCAAGCTCCGGAATGACCACTGTTACCGTTTCGACCCCCGCCAAAGGATCTCATCAGACGGCTTAAGGCCACCGTTACGACTTTTCTGTTTTATTTTATTTAACACACAATTAAATACAATTACATAAAGCATGCAGTTGTTTTTTATATTCTATAATGACCATATGCATAACTTGTGATACCATCATCTAAAAAATACCGCTTATCATCAAGATTTTCCTCACCAAGCTAGCTGGGAAGTCTCTAACTATATATTTTTAAGCCCGAGATTATATAAAATGGACCCTTTTTTGAATTGCAACAACAAGACATCTTAGAAGCCATAACGTTTTCCATCATTTCTACCAACTTTATTTTGATTAATGACTGCCGTTTCAGCTTGGTTTCTCCAGCTTTTGTGATTAATGACTATCTAACATTTTCCATCGTTTCTCCAAACACACCTTTATAAGGAAAAGATTCTTAACCGTTTCGACCCCTACCAAACGGTCTCATCAGACGGCTTAAGGCTGCCGTTACGGTTTTTTAGCCTCTTTTTAATAGTTTTGTTCATATTTTGTGGGCTATGTTTATTTTTTGGACTATGTCTCTTTTTGTGGACTATGCCTCTTATTGTGGGCTATGCCTCTTTTTGTGGGCTATGCCTCTTTTTGTGGGCTATACCTCTTTTTCTGTGGGCTATGTCATATCTGTTTTTTATTGTCCATTTATTACGTAATGTTATAATGTCCATATGCATAACTAGTTACACCATCGTCTAATAAATATCGTTTATCATCAAATGGGGACAACCCCTTCTTATTTACATGCACACTGTACAGATTATGTTTGTCACTTCTAATAAAGTCCATACTACAATACATAGTAGACTGATCAAAAATAGCTGAAACGTAATGCTTGAAATGAACCCCCCTTTTTTACCACTGACTTTTTGATACCTTTAAGTCGTTTTTTCTCAATCCCATCACATACAATAGCATAAGCCTTAGCACGTACACCACAAAAAGCTTCAATTGGACTACCCATAGTTTCATCCTTCATTTTACCCAACACTTTTTTGTTTTGTGCTGAGTGCAGAGGATGATCCTTTGGATAGTCACTCGTGTCAAATGGATCAATGTCCTGTAACATGTCATTATACACATCATCAGTAGTAATACTATAACATAAACTATCTGTGTCAGTAAATAACAAATTTACATTACTGCTATATTTTGGTACAATATAGTTATAATGAAAGTCATACATTAAATATTTCGATAATTCCAAAACAGTAAATCCCACATATATATATATATAGGTTTACAAAGCTCAACAGTAACCCGTTTCATCGATACAGCAACCAAATCATTTGATGGCAGGCATCCCATCCAAAGGAAGGAAGGGTGTAATAGTGAGCAGGGTCCAATCCATAATACTGAAGGCCGAATACGCGAAAATTTTCAAAAATGTCAGCCAAAAGTAGAACATCCGTGAGTAAGTACAAGTCGTGATACTCCCCCAGTGACTGTATGTTGAAATGATTCCATACTGCTAAGGCATGCTGATAATCGGATTCATTAATATTAGCATCGTTTAGTTCATTATAGAAGTATCTGTGAGAAGGGAGTGTAGTTTCTTCAAATCGCTGCCAGGAATCCATATACTCATATGGGTATACTCCTTTGCGTAGAAGCAAATCCAAGTTATCTCCAGTGAAGTGCAGTTTCATGCATTCAAATTTATCCTTTCCATCTTTCATCAAATTTGCAGTGAGTGATTCCAGAGAGCTGGACATTAGTTGGCAGGTATCGATAAATTTGATTTTCCATCCAGGCTCGTCTTCAGTTTTCTTTTTCTTTAATGTGAAGGATAGGTAGTCCTCCATTCCTTTTGGAATACAGTCCAGTTCCAGTAGATACTCTTGAGCAACTGATCCAATCTGTTGCATGATTAAGTGGCCGTCGTATCTTCTGAGGTTGTGAATTCCCACAACAATGTCTCGGTTGAGTCGGAGTGCTAGATTGCACTCTAAATGTGTTGATCCGCGGAATCTACCACAAAGGTGGCAATGATCCCGAGCTGATTCTTCCTGTAGTTCTTTGTTGCATAGATAACAGATCTTTGCGGTTTGGTGTTGTTGTTGTTCTTCTGGCGATAAATTCAGAGGCTCCACAATTCTTAGTCTCTGCTGATAGTCCTCACATTTACCAACCAATTGTTTCAAAAACATCTTCAAGCAGTCCTTTCCTCTGTATACCGTAGGATTACCAACCTTCCTTTCCCGTCCGCAACAGTTAAAAATGTCGAATAAGCCATAACCGCAGGGAGTGTGTTGTTGATAAGGCGTTGTGAATGATCTGTTGGTACTTGGTTGACAACTATCGATCTTCTCCAGTATACATTCAAAGTCAGCATACATTACATATGGAGCTCTCAGCATCTTGTGCATGCTTCTGAAGTGACGCCATTTATCTTCAGGCATCACGACAGCTGTAGGATCATTCTTCTGACATCTTTCAATGTGCTTCTTCTGTTTTTCTTCGGTATAGCAGGGTATCAGACATCGAGGACAAAAGTACTTCTTGGCCTTGTCTTTCCTTTCTTTTGATAGCAGTCGATCTAGGTTCTTGATCCAACAGTAATTTTGCTTCTGTCCTTTAGCAAGCAGTAGAAGATGGATGTGCCTGTTCAAGACTTGCTTGCTGATGTATAGAGGAGTGACGTTCAACTGATATTCTCCGTAAACGTTAACTGAAATCTCATTGAGCCTTTCAAACTTGGGAATGTCCTTCAGGCTAACAGGGAAGTTAATGTTAGTAAAGTCCAGTTCATTATCATACGAAGTGTAGTGACTTATGCGATCAGGATAATTGTTTGATGCAATAGGGTGAAGCGCAGAAAGGACTGCCCACTTGAAGCATTGATTGTCCTGATTCTGCACGTTGATAACAGCCTTCTCAGTTTCTATATTTTTAGGAGTTGGGATATAGGAGGAGCCGTGAAGGGGACGATAGCGGGTACAGTGAATGTCCAAATGAATAATGTCCCTGATGACCCAACCAGAACCTTTTCGTAAAAAGTTCTCTATATGAAGGAGGATTTCAGGAAAGCATTCACGGATCTCCATAGCGACATACTTGCCGGGAAGGATTACTCTAGCTTTACAGTTAAAGTAACCTTCAATCGTTTCATCAGCATTGGTAGCACGCTCAAAAAGGATCTTCATGCAAAGCCAAACCTTCAGTCCTCCATGTTTAGCCAATGCTGATTCCACCTGTTCCATCAGTTGACCCAGGACAGAAGCTAGAAATCGTTCGGGATCAGCCATTGGTTCGGACGGATAAAGAGTTGTGACATCGATAGCGTTTTCAAGAGCTGATTGCGACTTCTTCAAATGTTCACGTCTAGCCATGTTCTGAGGAGTTGATTCAGTAGGAGGATCTTCTTTCTTCTGCTTCTTAGGAGGTGGTTCAGCCCGATGAGTGCGTTCATGTGTGA